>JABFEX010000025.1:0-22589 GCA_013623515.1 Fusarium illudens
TTCAAGTAGAGGCAGAAAGCGTGAACAACAACGGCTTGGTAAACCATGTGATGCATGTCGATGCGCAGTAACAAAAAAAAAAGTAATAACGATGGGGCTTTCAAACTTTTCCATCTAGCTTTCTTGGGGTTGCACTCGCTGGCCTTACTAAACGTAGACTTACAGTAAGTGCTGTCAAGAGCAAGTAGCTCGGAGCTTGGCTTTCAAGGCATCGGTCCTACTCGCGTCCACCTCGGCCATTTTTTCCGTTAATCCAACTGAAGCTCGCAGTTTAGCTTCATCCCTTGATATTCTCAACTTTGTAGTGTTCGTCGGCCGTCAGCTTCTCTGACCAAGGCTAGTGCGTATCTGTTCGGTCTATCCCCTCCTCTGTGGCGGCATTGATGCCACTCGTAAACAGATCTACGTTCGACATAACCATTCATCCCGCTGACATCCTCGCCTTTGTCTTCCAAGTCTGGGTCAAAGTACCCGATTCTGAGAAGCTTCGAGTCCAAGTTCACTCTCTTTCCGCGCAGGTACAGAACCAGCGACAGCAGAAGACCAAGGATACCCGAACAGACTGGAGGTCGAGACGATCACCACCCTCGATAATGCTTATCGAATTCGATAGTGTATAGAGTGAGTCTATGATTACACGCACTGCTCTCATGCTGGAAAATGTAGTCACCGCCCCTTGCGGCAGAGCATGGAGCTGTTCACCTCGTACGATGCAAGTCTTGTGAAGCGCAAAAAAAGGCCGATGCAAAAGTCTGAAAGTCGATGAAAGAGTAAGTTGCCAGTCGTATGCTCTAAATGCAATAAAACGCCCATGTCTGATGATTGTTTCCCGAGTTGTCGTCAAAAAAGCGTCTTCGAGTACTGTAACCGAGTGTTGACGCCTGTTCATAGTCGTCGACCTTTTTTTCTCATTTCTCTCTTTGTTGTATCATTACTGCTGCACCGTCATAGTATTCCCATCTGATCCCAAGGATCATTCCTTCTCCTTCTTCGTCTCTGCCTTCTTCTTGCTGCCCGTCTAGCATCCCCAGAACAATCCACACATCCCCAAACCGCAAAGATCACCCTCCAGGCGCTAAAACACCTCATTAGAAACCCAAGATAAGAACAGGGAGAGAAAAACTTACACCACGGCGATCAGGGTCCAGAGGGCCATCATGACCCACATCTCCTGACGGCGCTGCTCGGAGCTCCTCTCGGTGGCGAGGTTGATGGTGGAAACCCACATCATGATGATGCCGCCGACGCAGAGGGCCATGGAGAAGAGGTCGTGCAGGACCCTCCGCGACGCGGCGAGACGCGGCACCGTCATGGAGGCGTCGGTGACGGCCAGTACGTCCCAGCTGTCGCTGAGCATGGAGATGGCGCACTACACCGTGTCAGCTTTATATCCATCCATCCACCAAGGAGAAAAACTCACACCCAGGGCGCCGGCGATGACGACCTGGCCCTTGGAAGGCCACTCCTTTCCCACATACGCCAGCAGCAGCACCGCGGCCAGGCTGGTCAGCCATGACAGCAGTCTCACGCCAGCATTGATAAAGGTGTACAGCCTCGACAGAGGACGCTGCCGTCGACGAGGCATGGGCGATGATGGTCGAGCATTTATGAGAGGCTGCTGATGAGCCGAGGTTTGTTTTCGTGATATTCAGTGAGGCTGGGAACAACAGGAAAAGAGGGGACGGGGGTTTTCGCTAGCGGGTACAGGTCCAATCAGAGATGGGACCAGGTAATTGGAGCTGGCAGGGGGGTAGTGAGTGGATATGGAAGCATTCCAGGCTGGTCTCGATTGGAGAAGCAACCATGGAATTACTTGGTAGAGATGATGAATGAATGAATGAATGAATGAATGGGAAAACAAATGGCTTCATCATTATTTACAAGTTACACACAATAGGTACGTATATCCCTTGATATCAATAGCCATAGCCATGATCCCTGTTAAAACGAATACTCTTCTGCGTGTAAATATATCCCCTGAGCCCCTGTCCCCTTGTGCACCGCCCTCTCATCACTCAAACAGCTCACGCAATTCCTCGTCCGTGCGACAATCTCTCGTCCACCGCACACAACAACCCCCGTCTCGCCCCAGGCCTGCTCCACGGGTTCACGGATCAAGGCCTCAATGTCAGGGCGGCTTGTGTATTGGCGCACGAGGTGTGGCGTTGCCGGTTGGCAGGGCGAGTCGCTGAGACACGTCTTGTCTTCGGGCGCCTTTTCTGACGGGGCGCTGCAGCAGCAACCAGTTGTTTTTGCGGGCTGCATCTCGTCCATGTCGCTTTGGCTTTGAGGCTCTGGCGAGGAGATGGGCTTATTGGACCCTGTGATGGCGACGTGGATGCTCACTGACACACCCTTGGCCCTCACCATTCGCCCTGCTTCCTCGGCCCTCTCGACGTAATACTTGATCTCCTCGGCTGTTCTGGCAACCAACACGACCTCTACTCTTCGCGTGCAGTTTGCCTTTTGCGCGTCCGCGACGCATTCAAGGATGGGAACGATGAAGCTCGCGCCAGTCGAGGCCCCGATCAGCACGAGCGTCTCAAAAATATCCCATCGCGGAGGAACGCCGTAGGGCCCTGATACGAACGCTGTGAGCTCTGAAGATGGGTTTTTGGTCGCGTACTGGTGGATTCGTTTCGAAAAGCCGGAATGCGCCCGCACGACAAGCTGTATGCTGTTGCAGCAGCATGTGCCCTCCATCTTGTGTGCACAGGCGATGGTGTAAGGATGGGCCTCAAACGGCCCCAGACGAGGGAGCCAGAGGTAAATGTGCTGACCAGCTTTCCACTCAAAGTGAACGTCCTTGATCGTCATGACAGTCGTGCTGGGTCCAACAACCCGGGCAGCCACCCGATGTCCCAGATGCTTCATTCCCTGACACGCCGATCCCTTTGGCCGGAGACGGACATTTTGCCAAAGTAAAAGTATCCATCTCATGGCGCGGTCAAAGACAAGAAACGAGATGCTCATCCACAGCAACCACCGCGCGTTTGCAGGGATGTGCTTGTATAACAACCACAGCATGACGATGCTGGTGAGGACGTGCTGGGCCACCCAGATCTCGTACGAAAGCCTCCGAATTGGCACGATACCTGTTACAACGTTCCAGAGTAATATCGCCCAGGCTGCGAGTCCATACTTGACCAGAGGCATGATCTCGAGGGCGTAGTCGAGGAACTCGGCGCGAACCCACATGGTCCAGAAGTGAAAGCCGTGGACCGTCGCCGTGACAAACATTGTCCGCGCAACCCAGCGGTGCAGCCAGTTGAGCCTTTCGTGACTGGTGCCGACGAGGAAGCCGACGACGTTGACTTTTGTCGAGAGGAGGTATAGTAGCGGGAACTGGGTGAGGGTGACCCAGGCGTTGCGATATCCGATGCGCTCCCAGTAGAATACATCGTTTTTGGCCACGTTCCAACTCATGAGGTAGACGATGACAGCCCAGTAGCAGGCGAGGACGAATATCCGACCAAGGGGAAGTGGTGTAGCCCACTGGAGACCGCGGAGACGGACGTAGTACTGTGGGTGGCCCATTTCACGAAATATGGCGGTCGCTGTTGCCCAAGCCTGGCTAAGAGGGCCACGAGGACGAGTAGGATGATCGATTGAGGGATCGCGACATGCTTTTAGTCTATTCGAGTCAGCTACAGAGACAGAGAAATTGGGAGTGTCGCCCGCACCTTTGTCGAGCATCAAGGTGGTTGACGCCGCGGACAGCAGCGAGGGCGCCGACAACACCGGCGATGGAGTACCAGTACCCACGGGCAAAGGCATAGTTGGTCTCCATGCCCAGGCCGGGGTCATGATGCATGTGTTCCATGTCCATGGTGGGCGGTTATGAGGACTCGCAGCAGGGAATGGAACTGGTTTGGGTTGTGACGCGACAACGACGGCCAGCGTCTTGGAAATAAAGGGGGATGTCAGTTGAAAAGATCCAGATAAAGCGCAAATACAAACGCTGCTCAGATGATCATTGTGCTGTGGTCCTGGCCACTGCGGGCAGAGTAGCAATTGTCCTCGGCTGAATGACGTGCCGAGCAGTGACTGTGTGTGTGTGTGTCAGTGAGAGTGATTGAGCAGGTTGATTTAGCTGTCAGACTGAGGTAGTAAGTTAAGCGACGAGACACGGAAGACGGAGAAGCCGTGGTTGACTAGAAGGTGCTGATGTTGGATGTGAACCCCGCGGAGAGATGAGACAGGCTTGAAGTGATGGTGGTTTATCTAGGTATTGATAAGCCGCTTCTGATATCGGCAGTGTCAGTCTAGACCATGTGCATGTGGATTAGCCACAGCATGAAAAGAGACAAGGAACTAGCAAATAAATCAGTCAAAATTAATCCATATTGCGTTTCTCTTCTTCTCTTCTCAAGTCCATCCGTCTCATCCGTGTTTCTTATTAATATGCCGTGTAACCGAGCAAAAAGCGACTCCCTCTCTCGTCTCTCGCAAACGAAAATGCCCTCACTTGGACACTAAAGACGGAAACTTGCTCAAACAGCCTCAAGGCCCGTGCACGACGATCTTGATTGGACCCTGCGCTTTTTAGCCCCCCCGGCTTTTAGCTTGGGGGGGCAGGGGCGATCCATCGTTTGGGGTAGGAACCTCCACCACCATCAAGGTCCATGAATTGGGAGAGCCTCGCTTATTGTCTTGCAGCGTTTGTGTTCTGTAGCTATTGGGATGTTTTTTTATCGTGGCTTCTAAAGCGGATTGAGGCTTGCAGACAAGAGATGCATCGATATTTCCTCGAATTGGCGTATTTGTAGACACAATTGATTGGCGCCATCATGTCTTCTTAGAGCCTCAATGACGTACTTCTCATGATAGTCTCAAAGCTCGAGTCTGGACCAAGCCAGAGCCATTATGATGCACACCCTTGCTCGGGCAGCCAAAGACATGAACCACACTCCCGTCAATGAACGATGGAGCTGAAGCCAATTTGTGCTTGTGCTTGACCCATCCTCAGGCACTTGCCGACAGTGACAGTGACAGTGCAGTAATTAGTCCAGCCTCTCCCTCGGATATTCGCAGCAGCTACAAAAACTCTCAGCCACCCACCCACCTCCATCCATCACCATTCTCACATCAACAACTCCTTCACATTCTCACCTCGCCTGCAATTCAGCGCTGCTTTTTCCAAACAATACCTTGACCATCACTAAAATGCGCTCCTCCATCCTCCTCTCCGCCGCCGCCCTCTGCGGCATCTCCCTCGCCCACTTCGAGCTCAAGTACCCAGACTCGATCGGCTTCAAGGACGAGGACGAGGACAAGTCCCCCTGCGGCGGCTTCACCCCCGACCTCGCCAAGGCCGACCTCGTCGACTTCCACGTCGGTGGCGAGGCCATCGCCGTCCGCTCCACGCACCAGCAGGGCAACTGGCTCTTCCGCGTCACCACCGATGAAAAGGCCGACGGCGACTGGGAGCAGCTCTTCCCCATTGTCCAGCAGAGTGGACTGGGTGATTTCTGCCAGCCTCAGGTTATGGTGCCGGAAAAGTATGTTGGGAAGAAGGGATGGGTGAATGTTGTTTCTTCCGCCGTCGATGGTCTCCTCTACCAGGTTTGTTTACTTTCTCTTTGCCTCTCATCAGCGATTCCACCTTTCTAACTCTGTTTAGTGCATCGCCGCCAACTTTGTCAAGGGCAAGGCCGAGCCCCCTAGCGACTGCAAGAACGCCTCCTCGGTAAAGGCCTACTTCACCGACGACAAGGCCCTCGAGGCCCTCGTCGGCAACAGCTCCAAGTCGGGATCCTCCAGCTCCTCCGCCACGAGCTCGGCTGCTTCCTCGACCGAGTCTCCTGATGCCGCCGCGGCCCTGCAGGCATGGTCAACGAGCGGCGCCGGCTTTATTACTCTGCTGGCCATGGCGTTTGCGGGAGGTGCTCTGATGGTTTAGATGGGATGGGATGAGATGTACTCGTATTTTTCAAGCAGCAAATTCGGAATGGTTTTGATGCGTACTGACTGTCTCATCGCAACGTGTCTGTAGCATCATATCTTTACCTTTCTATCGCCTCAACTTCAAAGGATGCAAGAAAGACATCGTCTCCTCAACCGTGATGATGATGCAACTCCTTCAACGCCGAACCAAACCCCATCCGGCCATGATCCACGCCATCTCACTCCTTCACCACTCCTCTTCCCCACAGCACCCTGGATCATTGGACAATGCCATTCGCGGCGCGGTTCTCGTTGATGAGATTCACCGCTGAGGGGTAGCTAACTTTCTTCAAAGCTCTCTCTCTCTCTCTCTCTCTCTTCACCGAAGCTATTTAGAGCTTTGTCCGGTCGTTGAAGCGCGTTCAATTGACTCTCAAAGCGCCGTCGAGTCTCTTTGTTTTGGACCGATGGATCATTCATACTTTTCTCTTTTGTGATTTGTGTGAATTTGTGTTGGGATTTGTGTCTTTGTGCTTGATGCGCGACCGTTGAAGGCGCAACCTTTTTGGCTTCAGTTGAGTCCGTATACTTTCATGTCTAGAGGAGGAGAAAAGTCTGTAAAGTCTGTAAACTCTGCTTTCATGTTTACATTCTCTTCCCGTCCATTTCAGATTTTGTTTTTCTCCTCTTCTATCTTCCCTAACCGCTTCCAAAACAAAGGACTCTGCTGTTGACACCAATACAGATCGTCAACTTGACATCCAATCATCTTGACTATTACCAACTTGGCTATTACCATCATGGCGTCTATCAACATGGCATCTACCAACATCTCTTACAGCTCTGGAAACTCCAGACAACTGCTATCCGACGATGCTCTCGACCAGAAGAGCTTTCAGACGTGGGTGAGCTCTCTGTCTGGACGCGACGCTGAAATCCTCCTCGCCTTGAACATCGTCTCTTTTGCCCTTTTACTACTATACCTATTCCACAAGCCCTTACGATACCTCACACCTCGATGGCTCGAGCCTTTTGCCCAGGAGACTGGTCTTCGCCAGAAGAATGGCAAGAGGTGGACGTTTTGGACGCCATGCTTGATGCTCATCGGCTTTCTCGGGCTTGCTCTGGCGGTCTGCTCTGCCATCCTCAACCCTCGTCATCCTATCTCGTTCTTGGATATTGCGCCATGGACTGTTGTGATGCTCGTCACGTTGTTTGACCGTCCGGTCAAGACTCCGCGGCTGTTGCTCGTTCAGTATCTTCTCATGACTTTGGCGACCATCGGCATCTGCGCTGTTCACTACATCAACTTCAAGTCTATCAGCCTGAACATCTTTCAGACTATTCGACTTATTCTTGGACTTCTCGCCATCGTCATCATTGGCAATATGCCTCTTCGGCACCCGTCCTGGGGAACTTCAGACATTGGAAGCTCTCGCCGCGACCCTACCAGCCTCCTCCGCAGCCCCGAGGATAACCTCACTCTCTTCCAGTTCTGGACCGTCACCTGGGTCTACCCGCTCGCTCAAATCAGCCGAAAGCGAGAGATCTCCGTCGAAGACGTCTGGCAGCTGCCTCACGACTTTCAGCACTTTCGGCTCTACATGGCCTTTCGCGAGCTCAAGGGAAAGCTACTCCCATGTCTCATCGAGGCCAACGGTCTTGACCTCTTCATTTCAACCCTTCTCGCCATCGTGGAGCGCGTCTCCGAAGTCTCCAATCTCCGCCTCACGAGCAAACTCTACCGTGCCCTCGACGACAACGACCCTGCAGAGGCTGGTCTTTGGTGCGTGGTGATGCTGGCCATTGACACCGTACGCCAGGTTTCAAAGACTACTTCGGGATGGTACTCTCGCAAGGCGTATGAGAGATGTCGCGGGGAGACTTTCATCGGTCTCTTTGGTAAACTCTTGACGCGTGCGGTTCCTGGGTCTGAGATGACGGAGAAGGATCCTTCTGCTGGCGAGGATCAAGTCGACGATCACCCTTCTACTCGCCTCGAAAAGGCGAAACAGTTCTTTGGTGGATGCTTTGGTCGCAAACAGTACCAGGCCGTACCAACAACCGACGCACCAAACCACCAGGCCTCCAACGCCAAGGTGGTCAACCTGGTCCGCGGCGACACCTACGAGATATCGCAGCGCTTCTGGGAGTTCCCCAAGGTCATCGCCCAGCCCATCAAGGTCATAGTGACCGTCTACTACCTCATCGACATCATGGGCTGGCCCTCTTCCGTCGGCTTCGGCTTCATGGTCCTCTTCCTCTGCTGCAACACCCTCCTCGTCCGCCGAGTCATCAAGCTAGAGCGTCAGCGGACCGCGCACTCGGATCGGCGCGCGCAGGCTGTGGCTCACTTTGTCGAGGCCAGTCGGCCGCTCAAGCTAAACGGGTGGACGTCTTCTTGGAGTGAGAGGATCATGAGGTTTCGGGAAATGGAGATGAGGAAGCGGCTTTACATTTCGCTTGTGAATGCTGCCATCTCGACGGTTAATGTTCTCGGAGGAGCTGTTTATCCTTTTGCGAGTATTTGCCTGTACACGCTTGTCCTTGGTCAAGGTCTTCCCAACGACGTCATCTGGCCTTCGCTGCAGCTCTTTGCGCAGCTCGAGTCGGGAACAAAGGAGGCCTTTGATCTGATCTCTGCATACTGGAAGGCCACTATCCCAGTCGACCGTGTCAACAAGTACATGTCCGAGCCCGACAGAGACGAAGACGCCTTCAACGGGTCCTCCACCAAGGATATCGAGCTCTCCAACGCCTCATTCTCGCGACCCGCCACTGAGCACCTCGTTCTCAGAGATCTCACGCTCAAGATTACTACTGGTCTCACCGTTGTAAGAGGCAAAGTCGGCTCAGGAAAGTCGAGTCTTTTACTTGCGATTCTGAACGAGATGGAGCATCGGAGTGGTGTCTTCTCCCGACCTGATGAACCAGTGGCATATGCTCAGCAGCTCCCCTGGCTTCAGAACAAGACGATCCGCGAAAACATCATCTTCCACGAACCCTTTGAGTCGGCGCGTTATCGAGATGTCCTGAGTGCCTGTGCACTAGTTCCTGACCTTGCAACTCTTCCGGATGGCGATCGAACCAAACTCGAAGAGGGAGGCATTGGTCTCTCTGGAGGACAGAAAGCTCGTGTTGCCTTGGCTAGAGCTGTTTACAGTCGCTGTCGGATTCTTCTTCTGGATGACCCCCTGGCAGCTTTGGATCACGACACTGCGAGGTGTATTGTGCAGCGTTTCCTTAGGGGACCACTTGCCAAGGATCGAATTATTGTTCTTGTCACGCACAGAGATGACCTTGTTCTTAAGCATGCAGATCAAGTTGTTGACATTTCAAACGGTTACTCTCATGTCTTGACCCCCAAGGAGCTCAAGGAAGAACTGGAGCACCCTCACCTCGTCGACTCAGGCCCTATCGAAATCCAGGCCCCCGAGATGCCCCAAGATCATCCCGCCGAGGACATCCCAGGAGTCAAAGACGTACCAGAACAAGTCGCCGAGTCAGGCGCAATCCCCTTGTCCATCTACATCAAGTACATGAGCGCAGGCGGATGGCATCTCTGGATCTCCCTAGCCGTCTTTTACATCTTCTCCCGGTACTGCGATATTGCCCGAGCTCGCCTCCTCGAAGCCTGGGGATCTGAATCCGTCAACCTTGAAGATTCTCTGACCAGCGGCTACTGGGGTCTTCCTGACCCCGGTCAACATCCTACCCCTTGGCTTTACGTCCTGGCTGGTCTGTCTCTAGCGCAGATTTTGTCATTCGCGATTGCTCAGGTCCTCCTCGCGTCCATCAGCATCAACGCTGCCCGTGGACTGTTTAGGATCGCCATCGAAAAGGTCAGCAAGGCTTCTTTCCGGTACCACGATACGACTCCTACGGGTCAGCTTAAGAATCGCCTGATATCCGACATGGGCATGGTAGACGGTGGGATCCTTGCGCCTCTTGAGGCGTTTGTGTACAATCTGATCGCGCTGGTCTTGAGTCTCGTCGCCATCATGACGCACCAGATCTTCCTCGTGGTTATCCTTGTTGCTGTGGCGCTTCTGTTTATCTACTTCTTCCGCATCTACGTACCCGTCTCCCGGTGTCTTCGCCGTATGGAGATGAGGTACCTGACACCCATCATCGCCAACATCGGTGTCATGCAGGATGGTCTAGTCACGATTCGTGCTCTCAAGGTAGAAGGCCGCTTCCAAGACAGACACCTAGAAGCAGTCGACGACTTCCAAAAGCAAGACCACTTCTTCTGGAGCATGGCCTTCTGGCTCGACTGCAGACTCGGCATGTCGTCAGCCATCACGCGCACAGTCCTGGTTTTGTCAATGGTGTACATGGGGACTCCCGCCAGCGCCGTGGGTTTCGTCCTGACGCAGACAAACATTGCCATGAGTGCGGTCCAGCAACTGTGCGAGAAGTTTGCGGCTTTGCAGTTGGATGCTGTTTCGCTGGAGAGAGTTGATGCTCTGAACCGTATCCCTGAGGAGTCTAATGGCGATATCGAGCCGCCGAAGGATTGGCCTAGGCCATGCGATGATGTTTGCTTCGACTCCATGTCGTTCAAGTACGATGATCACCTCCCATCTGTCTTGGACCGTGTTTCCTTTGAGATCCCCGGCGGTTCAACTTGTGCCGTCCTTGGTCGAACTGGATCAGGCAAGTCAACCATCGCCAACGCTCTCCTAGCAACACGAGCCCCAACCGAAGGCGCAGTCAAGATAGGAAGCGTAGACCTCTCCCAGATTGACCGCACAGCTCTTCGCAACCGCGTCACCTTTATCCAACAGGATCCGACTCTCTTCCCCGGCACGTTGCGCGATAACGTCGACCCGTCTGGGGAGTTTTCAGATCAAGAGTGCACAAACGCCATCCACCGCGTTCTCGGCGAGGAATGGACTCTGAACTCTCAGATTGACGCTGGAGGAAAGAATATGAGCCAAGGTCAGAGACAGCTGGTTGGTATTGGACGAGCTGTCCTACGGAGGAGTGGACTGGTCATTCTAGATGAGGCTACTGCGTCCATCGACCGCGGCACGGCAGCGACGGTTCAACGCATCTTAAGGCAGGAATTGAAGAACAGCACTGTCATCACGATCGCTCATCGTCTGGAGGCGGTGGAGGATGCCAACTGGTGCTTGCGACTGGACCATGGAAAGGTTGTCGAGTGCGGACCTGCGAGGAATCTCAGGGAAGGGTCTGGATGAGCAGTCTTGTTTGTTTCATGGCTCGCAATTAGAGGGGTTTTTGTTTCTCTTGCATCAAAAGATGATAGATTGCGATGGTTTAGTCTTGTATGTAGAATCATGAGAATGAGTAGCTTCTTATTTGTGCCCGTTATAACCTGTGTGAGGCAGTATCTCGATGGACTCCAGATTTGCAATAACTATAGCCCCTTAGGTACGTATACATCAATGTCGAAATCGAGAGGCAGTGGTAATGCCCCTCCCCCTTGTTGCTACTGTCGCCATCTAGCCAGCTACAACTCAGGGAGCGGAGCTCTCTAGACTTGACCCTCCATGAGCAGCATGTAAAGGAAGCTTGGTCCGAGTATTTAATAAATGACTATCAAATGAGAATGCCAAGACAGATTGTGAACAAAGTCCAAATGGATAGTCAAATTGGCCGTGACAAGACCGGAACCAGCTCGACAAGGCGCCAGGCAGATGAAAGTACGGTTTGAGGCCTTCAAGAGTCATGGGTAGCCATAGGAAACGTCCCTGGGCCTCTCTAGAGTTCTTTCTTCGGCTTCTCTACAAACATGCTTTCAAGATTACCCACTCAACGTAATGTCAAACCCTTTACATCGGCCTTATCGATCCACCAAGAGTAACTGATCGTGTCCCGGCAAGTACTTCCTCCAGCTCTCAATCTGTCCACAACAAGTAAATTGGCTTTGCCGTTGCATGTTATCGCCCCTCACGTACTTCTGCCTCATCCTCACATCCTTAAAAGTTTATTCCGTTGAGAATGTCGCCATCGTGCATAAAAGTCGAGACGAATCCCAAAAATGCCACGATAACATTTCGCTCACACTTAACCTTGTTCGTCTCTCCCTACCGAAAGGACCACATCCAAGATGGAGACAGGAGACACAAAGCCCACGATATCAAACGACTCAATATCCCCCTACGGCATCGAACACATCCCCATAGAGCTCAAGACTCTGGTGGTTGGCTCCAATGTCCCCGAGCCAGATCTAATCGAAAAGCTCAAGATCTTGGTCAAAGAGCACGAACGAGACCAGAACTTCCCCCATCAAGTCCTCGACCGAGCCCGATCGTATCTCGACAATGACAATGGCGACGACTCAGAGCTCGCGCGGAGCATCTTTGCCGATTTTGAAGAGCAAAAGGATCTGATGCTCAACAACTCCATATACCCCGAGGTTAGAGCCGTCGTCGATCCCACGGATGATCCTTCGCTGCCCGTGGGGACGTTTAGAGTTTTTGTACTGGGGACGTTGTTCGCAGTCTGTGGAACGGCAATATGTCAGTTCTTTTCGCTGAGAATGCCGCCCATTGATATATCGACCTACGTCGCTCAGCTGCTATCTATGCCTCTGGGCTTGTTGATGGCTAGATGGCTTCCCGAGAGGAAATTCAGGATACTGTCTTGGGAGTTTTCCCTGAACCCGGGACCGTTCAACCAGAAGGAGCATGTTCTCATCGCAATCATGACAAACGTCTCGTTTGGAGGGAGTTCTGTCGGCGCCTACATCGTGGGGATCATCCAGGTCCTGAAGCTAGAGCGCTTCTACGGCGAAACCGTCCTCGCGAATAGCATCCCCTGGCAGATCACCACTCTGCTCTCCACCCAGCTCATAGGGTACGGCTGCGCTGGGATGGCTCGTCGATTCCTCGTCTACCCAACTCCAATGATCTGGCCCAAGGGCCTGGCCAATCTTGGACTGACAAAGGCACTATTCAACGACAACGGAGAAGTGGGACGAGGAGCGAATGGGTGGACCATGTCGAGGTACAAATTCTTCTACATCACATTCGGCGCCATGTTCGTCTACTACTGGATCCCAAATTACCTATTCACTGGTGTTGCGCTCTTCAACTGGCCAACCTGGATATCCCCCGACAACGTCACTCTCGCCTTGATCGCTGGGGCAACATGCGGCCTCGGCCTGAACCCGGTGCCATCTCTTGACTGGAACATGTTGACGTACATGGTAGATCCCATCATCATGCCTCTTTTTACGGTCATCAACTTTGCGAGCGGGATGGCCTTGGCGGGTTTCGTCTTGGCGCCGTTCATGTATTTCAACAATGTCTGGAAGGGGGGATACTTTCCTATCAATGGAAACATGATCTACGACAATACTGGCAAAATATACAACGTTACGCGTATCCTGAGTCCAAAATTCACTCTCAACGAGACGGCGTACCACGAATACAGCCCACCGTTGGTGACGACTGCTCAGATGCTCAACTATGTGGCCGTCTTTATGGTCTACGTCTGCCTCCCTGTACACATCTATCTCTGGCATCGCCACGACATGATGAGCGGCCTCAAGGCTTTATGGTCTAAGAAGTCGAAGGAAGAAGAGTTCAAAGACGTGCACAACAGACTGATGGCTGTCTACCCAGAGTGCCCTCACTGGTGGTACTTGATCGTCCTCGCCCTCGCCTTCGTCATGGCCTGCGTCTCCGTCACAGTCTGGCCGACAGACATGCCCATTTGGGGCATCTTTCTAGCTCTCATCTTCACAGCCACCTTGCAAGTACCCCTCGGTATCCTCACCGCCATCACCAACATCCAGATCTCGACAGCCTTCCTGTCCATGGTCATAGGCGGCTACGTGCTAGAAGGCAGGGCAATCCCCAACATGATCTTTAAGATGTTTAGCTTCATGTCGACCCACCAGTCCATAAACTTCCTCTCGGATCTTAAGTTAGCCCACTACGCAAAGATTCCTCCAAGAATGGCATTTGCGGCTCAAGTTTGGGCTACTCTCATAGCAGGTTTGGTCGCTCTGGGAGTCAACCACTGGGTTCTACGCAACATTGAGGATGTTTGCGACCAGAAGCAAAAGGACCGCTTTACATGCCCTCATACGCATTCCTTCTTCATGTCGACAGTCATGTGGGGATGCATCGGTCCCAGGCGTTTATTCGGCCCTGGAGCCCCTTACAGCGTAATCACGTACGCCATGCCTCTTGGTATCGTCTTCCCCATTGCCGTCCACTACCTAGCAAAGCGGTGGCCTCGGTCATTCTGGCGAAACGTCAGCTCTCCCATCTTCTTGGCCGGGCCGCTGGGCTGGGCGCCCTTCAACTGGAGCTACATGCAAGGAGGAGTAGTCCTGGCACTCGTCTTCAATTACTATATCAAGCGGCGGTATATGGACTGGTGGGAAAAGTACGCGTACGTCCTAACGAGTTCATTTAGTGCAGCCATTGGAATCTCTGGATTGGTCATGTATTTCGCGCTGCAGCATCCAGGGGTGGTGTTGAGTTGGTGGGGGAACCGGATTGCCAATGAGGGAGTTGATAGGGGCGGGTTTTTAGATGCCAAGGGGAAGCCGGTGCGATGTTCACATTTGAGCATACCCGAGAAGGGGTTCTTTGATATTGATTTTAATTGGAGAGTCTGACTAGACTCGAGTTTGGTGGTGAGATTGCACAATCGCGGTTGCGTGTACGGATACATACCCAATTATAGAACCTTGAATTGAGCAACGGTGCTAATATTAGCGACAAGATGAGGAAAATCCCTTAAACCCGCTGTAAGAAAACCATGAGGATACCAACAGGTTCGGGATTACGCTTCCATATGTTTCCATCTCAAGCCACCGAATTGGCAGTGAATATGTTGCTCAGCTTGAAATAACATTACCCTAGAGTCGACGACATCGCATGTTGGGCTTTGCCGCGCGGACAAATGGGCCACATGAGACGCGGCCATGGAGGGGAACCTCAAATAGAACAGGCAGCTAATCATCGGGCAAACTCAACACGGAGTTGCCACCGTTCCATGGCTTGAGATATGTATAGAACTTGTAGTGGTTGCTGACGAAAGGAGGACAGGCTGATGAAAGGATCACCAATCGCGACGTTGCGAATGGCAAGAGCCGCAAATATCTCAAACACGTTGGCTGCAGGCGAAATTGACGTGAATAGAGTCAAATTATGTGCAGATTTCAAGGTCTCTGAAGCGGCCACTCCTACCCTTGACGGAATTGACTGCCAGGTACGGTTGTGTTGGTTGAACTATCATCACCTTCATGTCAAGACCAACGGGCGCTTGGCGAACCCGAGGGAACGGTTTGTTAGCCAGAATAAACGACCTAGCCCGAAACACTGTAATTTTACTTTTTGCTTCCGTGTTGAAGAAGCGCGCGTCAATTCGCAAAGTCCCAGCTCTTCGGGACCCGAGAGGTTTGGGGGCCAGGATAGGGAGGCATCCCAGAGGCTGATCGTTTTCATCATGAGCCGCCCCCTGTGACTTGAGATTATCAAGCGAGCAAACCGGGGCCATGATGTATTATTAACGAGAAGCTCGATGATGATGGACGGACGACCTGGGGGGCAGTGCAGGCAGGCGCGATTGAGAGAGCACTTGCAGCTAAGACGCTCGGCTGCCTGAAATGATGTGCCTGGCCTCACAGGGCTGACTGACTCTTTCCCCTTTCGGCAAGCGCTCTCTACAGTGGCCCCCCCCCCTGGCGTGCCTGCCCTTCACTGAAACGAACCTCGCCACAGGGGAGCGTCTTGGCCTTTTAGCAGGGGCCACGAGTTCTTGTGTGTGTGCGTCTCTCTGGGCTCTCAACACCATCACCGAAGCACAAGTATCGTCACTGGGGCACCATCTTGGACGCAAATGTACGCGTAAAAATCCTGCCGGTTGAACTGGATCCGAACGGATGTCCGTATCAGCGAGGCCGCCCATTGGCCTTAGTCCGTGAGGCAGCCAAAAAGGCAATCGCCCTAGCGACGAAGGCCCTGGCACTTGGGGGCCGTTGGGGGCCGTTTCTCAAGAGGTGACTGTGAGCGGCGAAGACGCGTCCTGCCGAGTTTTCTTGTCCGGGCCCGTCAGCAGCCCAGCGAAGGATTGGCAGGACGAGTAAAGGCAACTTTCAGTCCTGACGCGTCAGGCCGAGTTATTCCTAACTCTTGGCGAACCTCTGATTCAGAGCTGTATGAGGTTGCTCATACAGGTTCAGGTTCGTCTTGAGGAAGATCGTGTCTTGAGCAGTGGCTGCCATAAGCCAATCAAAGACGGCTCGGTGGAGTTACCGGGTTGGACGCAGGTCCCTTCACAAACGGCCGCATGGTCTTGTGATGGATCGATCAGAGCCAGGCACGTTCAACGGTGCGGAATGGATGTCTTGGTGAGTCCTTGATGGAGACGTCTCGGCAGACAGGCAGCATTTTTGACATTTTGGATCTTTGGTTTTAGGGGCATCCCGTGAACCGGGGAAAGTTTGATGCGGGCGTTGTGATGCATTCGCTGAAGCTATTCGCAGTAGTGCGACAAGCATGCATCTCGAATTTCCAAGGTCATTGACGCAACGCACGCACGCACGCCCTTTGTTCTGCATGCGTCGCGTCGAATCGAATCGACATCGAGGTGACTTCTTCTGGCTGCTTCCAAGACGACTTCCCCTAAACTGGGCCGTTGAACTGAGCTGTGCGTCCCGTCGTGACATGCATCTGTGCGATCTACTACGTCGTAGCTCCCGTTCGTTTGCATCTTGGCGGACGGCGGATGGCGGACAGGTGGAGCGACGGCATGCCCGTCAGAAGCAAGAGGCATCCAATGAATCCTCCAGGATCATCAAACTCTGCTCAAGCTCCTGATGGGAAACCTCGAATCGATGCAAGGCTGAGCGGCCATCGCGATCAAATCTCACGCCAAAAGCCTCTCAAAACCCTGGCCGCCGGGCTGAGGCTGTGGTGGACGATGTGGCGCCTTCATCGCCAAAGGCCTTCTAGCGCCGCAACCAGATTGCCAAAGGCGTCCACTTTGATGCTCCAAGCCTCGATAGGCGGACTCCAGGTCCCCCCAGGCACTGCCCACTCGGCCGCCCACTACGGATGCCCTTGCAGCGCAGGGGCTCTAGAGTTGAGACTCACTCGACGGACGACTTGAAGATGGAGGTTGTGGGCGAATGAGAGATGGGCGACATTCATGTCAAGACTCAACCGTTGCGATTGCGGGACAGTCTCGAGCGCGCATGATGGGCCGTACACTTTGACAAGTCACGCCCTGCTCGAACCAAATCCTTGTCTCACTCCGTCTCCCGACTCGCTGGTTGGAGGGTGTGTGTGTGTGTCTGCTGCATCTAGGACGAGAGTGCAAGGGCGTGTGCCTGTACACTTTCTCTCTGGCGTTATCGGCTTTCCTTTGTGTGTCTGCAGACTCGTCGATGAGTCAATGCCGGATTGATTCGTGAGTGGAAAATGACCCCATGATGCAAGTTTTTTTTCTTCTGTTGACAAGAGGAGGCCGACGGCGGCGTCACGAAGACGTTGGCGACATGATTTTGCTTGGTCTGGGACTTCCCGAGTGAGTCGCAGTCGGCGAGCGACACTGGATATTTTTTTCCGAGGTACCTTGTCTTTTTCGTGATGGTCTAGATCGGCTCATGGATGGGTACCTACGTAGACACGATGAGTGACCAGCCCCAGGCAGGAAAAGAACAAAAAAAAAGATGGTGTCCATCATGTCAACTTCGCGTTTCAACCCCAAAGCCGCGTCTTGAACCGCCTCCACCGTCATGAGCAACTGTCAAAGATGGCATCCATACCTCGTGGTACAATGGCACCCATGGACAAAGTCCGACGCTTGGACCGATTCGCGACGGCGGTCGATTCCTAACAATTTGGCGATGGGTTCACCAAGGCGAAGGGTTACTGTACCCGTTGAGGGATTGCCCAAGTCCGACGCTCGATCTGTTTCGCATTGGTTCGTCGCTTTCTCCCCCCTCGTCTCCCGTGTCGATTCCCGTCCCTCCCCCAGACGGAAACCCTCGATCCTACGGACTGTTACTGGGCTGTGCCGCTGTCGATGGGCTCTTTGGTGGTGAACCCTTGGACCACCGGCAGCACTTCTTGTCTTGGTCAGGGGTGACCCTAGCGAAACGCCGTGGCTCAGCGGCACCGCCATTGGACCTGTCCCCTTGAGAGAAGAAGAGGGAGTCATCGGCATGGCATGGGTTTTGGTGGTGGAACTGGGGGCCACAAGGCCATGCTCAAGGCCATTGGCGCCCGTGGCAGGGGTCGGTTAGTGGCCGTAGACATCCCTCCCTCCATGGATCCATGGACCCCTCGACCCTCTAGGGCTGGTAGGCAGAAACGGCTTGTCCCCACCTTGAGGTCCGAGGCTGCCTTCCCTAGGCCCAAGCCTCTGGGAGGGAACACCACCATCAGCCCAGCCCAGCTTTCCTGGATGTATATATCGCGATCCGCTTTGGCGAACCAAAGTCCTGTTCTTGCTTCACCATCCATACCATACCATACTCGCTCTATCCCAAGGCAACAACACCCCCCATCTCCGCATATTTTCCACTTTTCGATACCCCCCATACTCTGGAGTCTATCAGTCGATTTCTCCCATCCCCAGGCATCCACCCTTGCCCTTTCCTGATTCAGCAATTGCCGGCTTACACACAAGTCCCTGCACACCATCCCACCAAGACCTCAAACTCCCATTGACCTCAGGCCTCTTCTTCTATATAAACAAGGGCCTCCTTCCACCTTTCGAGTAGCCAAACAGAAGACTCAATCCATCTGGACTAAAAGGCTTATACATACCCACGACTACTTCAACAACAACAGCCTTCATTGACACCTCTCACCAACACACTGCCGTCTCAACAGCCACCCTTCGTTGTTGATAACATCTTATACAACCGTCGTCGCCGCAACAGCAACCCTTCAGCAACTCAACCAGAGCAGACTCGACTCTTTCCCACCAGGACTCGTCTGCCTCCAGTAGTCATCCAGGAGAATCCTCCTGCTCCGCGCAACCAGCGCCCAGACACCTCCAGCACCGACACAATGTGCACCACCAACATCTACACCTACGTCTACCCTGACGGCCGGACAGAGCAGTACTCGCAGCCCACGCTCTGCGCCGCTTCCCGTCACGGTCAGGTCTGTGCCAGCAACTACGTTTTCCAGCACCCCAGCCAGCTCATCTCGTACAACGAGTCAACATATCCCACCATGACCCAGCTGCCCCCTACTCCCCAGTACAGCCCTGCGCCCTCGACACCATCCTACCGCTCCGGAGACGAGTCAGACCGATCATACGGCAGCTCATCCAGCAAGAAGAAGCGGGCATCCGGCCTCTACATTGATGGCCACAAGGTCCTCGACATTCAGCACAAGGAGCGCCGCCGATCCACCTCTCGCCCTGACCGCGTCGTCCTGGTCGACAACCCGCCTACTTCTCGCACGCCGCCTCAGACCTGGACCGCTCCTCACACTGCTCCCGCCTCCCCCAACCCCAATGCCTACGTTATCGAGACCCGCGACTCTTCTCACCGACGGCCAGTGATTGTTGATGATCGGGCTAAGCCTGAGCGTCACGTCATTGAGGTTGTCGACAGCCACCGGTCCAAGCACTCTCGGCATGCCTCCAGCAGCTCCCGTGATTCCCGGCACTCTGACACCGAGGAGGCCCGCCAGCGACGACGTGACCAGAAGCGAGAGGAGAAGCGACATGCTGAGCAGGCCTCGCGAATTGCCATCCGCGTTGCCGAGGCCAATGCCGAGATCGCTGGTCGCCCTGCCGTGCCCTCTGCCCCCCGTGTCCGTCGTGTCTCTACCTACAAGCGACCCTCGGTCGAGGTTCTCGACCGCGATTCTGAGCTTGTCGAGGCCGTGCGACGACTGAACTTTGAGGAGGAGCGCCGCGAGGAGAAGGCTCGCCGGCTAGCCAAGAAGGAGGAGAAGAAGGAGGAGGAGGCCCAGCGAAAGCGTCTGATGGAGCGCATGCAGCCCAAGCGCCGGGCCACAGTCGGCCCCGGTAGCCGGCGGCAGCGAGTTCTCTACGACGACGGCGTGTACCGCTGGGAGTAAACGACGAGGGGGGGAACAGTGTTTTGGTTTCTTCTGATTGTATTTCTTCTTGTATCATTGGCTTCTTTGATGAGATTTTGGGTCACGGGCAAACAGCACAGCATTGACTTTTTATTGGGTTAGCGATTGATTTTATACTTGGGCATGGGATCTGGGATATGGGACGTGTACATGATATTTGGACATGAACGTTAGTTTATTGGGATACCAACCGACACCACTCATTCGGAAGAGAGCCGATGAGGGAGGAATACGGAGAGATCAGATACACAAAAGAACAAAAAAAAGAGAATCCAAAATGGGTTTTGATTTTTAAAACATAAACATGTTTGTTCCTGAATAATCTCAAGTGAAATCATTGTTTGAGCACCTCATTCATATCTCATCAATTCTGCCAATCCTGACCGCCTTCTGACTGCTTCATTGCTCGCGTGAGAACGTCAGCTCAGCTCTGAAACTCACAATCAATAACTCAACAACTCTGCGTTCATGTCGGAATGGGCGCCAAGACATCCGAAGATCAAAACCCACAGGGAAATGGTACGAAACACATGACTCACCATCGATTTTCCTATGAGTACTCACCGGTGAACAACAGGCGGCGGTCCGCTCTCAAACGACCCTTGCGCCGCCGGCGGAGAACCGCGAGGCGCTCACTTGTCACGGGATGGGGATGGGAGCGTGGGTGACAAGGGCGGCGACGACGACGACGATGATGATAGCGAGGGTGCCGTTGGTACCGCCCCATTGACGGGTTCGTCTGATAAGAAAAAGAAGAAGAAGAGAAAGCCCAAGAAGAAGAAGAAGAAGGCTACTCACCAATCATCGCCTCCGAGGGTGCCGCTGAGTGAGCTATTTTCTCCCGGACAGTATCCTGCCGGTGAGTTCCTCGACTATGAGGAGACCAACACGGCTCGCACCACGGCGGCGGAGCTGCGGCACCTTGGCCGCAATCATCTCGAGGATCCTGCTTTCCTCGATGACTACCGCAAGGCGGCAGAAGTACATCGCCAGGTACGTCAGTGGGCCCAAGAGAGCGTCAAGCCTGGACAGACGCTGCGGGATATTGCCAATGGCATCGAGGATGGCGTGCGAGCCCTCCTCGGCAACCAGGGCCTCGAACCGGGCGATGGCCTCAAGTCCGGGATGGGGTTTCCCACCGGCCTTTGCCTCAACCACGAGACGGCTCACTACACACCTAACCCTGGCCAGAAGGATGTGGTGCTGCAGTACGAGGATGTGATGAAGGTCGACTTTGGCGTGCACATCAACGGATGGATCGTCGATAGCGCCTTCACCATGTCATTTGACCCCACGTATGATAACCTCCTCGCGGCGGTCAAGGATGCCACCAATAGCGGCATCAAGGTGAGAGCACTCTGCACTGAACCGACGACAAGGGTCTAACGTTGCGTGCCTCAGGCGTCCGGAATCGACGTGCGCATCTGCGATGTCAGTGCGGTTATCCAGGAGGTCATGGAGAGCTACGAGGTAGAGATTGGCGGCAAGACGTACCCGGTCAAGCCGGTCCGCAACATCAGCGCGCACAACATCCAGCACTACCGCATCCACGGCGGCAAGTCGATCCCGTTCATCAAGAACTCGGACCAGACCAAGATGGAGGAGGGCGAAGTCTTTGCCATCGAGACGTTTGGGACCACGGGCCGGGGCCGCTTGTACGATGACGTGAGTAGTAGAGTGTGTTCTTGGGGGGGTAGAATACTGGACTGACTCGGGACAGGCCGGAATCTACGGTTACGGGCTGCAGAATGGCGGTCCGTCGCCGGGGTCGCTGCCTTTTTCGTCGGCGAAGCGGCTGCACAAGGTGATCAAGGAGAACTTTGGTAACATTGTGTTTTGCCGGCGCTACCTTGAGCGTCTCGGCCAGGAGCGGTACTTGGCCGGGGTAAGTCTACCACGTCGAGTGTGTTGAAAGGAGGTATGCTAACGGGTTGGAAGCTGAATTGCCTGGTCTCCAATGGCCTTCTTGAAGCCTATGAACCGCTTGCGGACGTCAAGGGATCGTACTCGGCTCAGTTTGAGCATGTGAGTTTGTATATGTCCAGAGTGGAAATGTTACTAATGATTTGTAGACGATCCTGCTTCGAGAGGCGAGCAAGGAGATTCTTAGTCGAGGAAGCGACTATTAGTTTATTACTTGGTTTGATGTATAGCCACGCATTTCAACACGGCTTGGGAGTGGGTTTACACCACTTTACAGCAGATTCAACTCTGCTCTAGTATGAGATCAAGCAGCTCCAACACTGCCCAAAGGACTGCACGGCTTCAACACGCCTGCGGATTACATTCACCACACTCATTTAATCGACTAGTCTAGTCTGACCTTTATACAAATTGCCATTTCAAGAGACTGCTTCAACGTCAAACGAAGCCCAGAGTTGGAGGTCCGAAGTCGCTGGGCTGTTGCCTGAAGGGATTGACCTGACATGACTGACACACAGCTTTAAAGCATGCCATTGGACGTCCCGCCATTGACCAGTGACGAGTGACTCAAAACCTGGAAGCTAGTACTGCTGCAAGGCCGGGGTTTGGTTGATGCACAGCTGAACAAAGACCGATGGATGGTTTGGATGCTTACCCCCCCACCCCCCGCAGCGATGGAGGGGGGGGGGGGGGCATCCCCCTTTCCCCATTGGGGTGGGG
>JABFEX010000026.1:0-24585 GCA_013623515.1 Fusarium illudens
GACGGGGCTTAAATTGGGAAAAAACTGTGTTTGGCCAAATAGGGAAAGTTAGAAATCGGCTGTGCCGAAGAATATAACACGTTTACTTGGTGTGTCATGCCTTGTCACTGGACGAGCATAGCTCTCCAGCGGCCAAGGAGAGGTTCCCCAAGGAGTACAAGACGGCGTCGAAATGGTGCAGTGAGAAGTTATTCAGAAGCGGCTTCACCAACAAAAAGGGCCGAATAAAGGAAGGAATGGCTATAAAGAACTATGCCATGCCCATCAGGCAAGCTTTTACATACTGCATCGCTCACGGGTGCCGTTATGGATGCATCTTGACTTGCGGCGAAGCCTTCATTTTCCGGGTGAGGCCACGGGCAGCACCTCCGGGTTCGTATTTGCACGCGGCGTGTCCTTGAAGCACTTGTAAGCTAATGATATTAGAAAAAGACGTGGGCAATAGCCATGAGGCTATCCGGAGAAGCCTCATTGATGACGGGCTACTCGAGTACGTCTCCATCCCCTGGACGAACCACGGCCAAGGCGACCTCGACAGTTACAAGGACCTGACGGTGAACCTGGCAATGTGGTTCGTACACGTCCTCGCTGGGAATCGCTATTGGGTCGACTGGAGTTACTGTCCCCTGACAGCCGAGGAGCTGAGAGCAGGTCGGCTGTCCGAAGCGACAACAAACCTGAGCTGTGAGACTCGAGAATCTGGCGACGAGTCGGATAGCTCCCAGACTACCGCGCCGTTGGATTTCACGCCAGCCTCTGTGAAGGACGGGGAGGTTTCTGTGGGAGAGGATGCCATTCATTTCTCCTTCTCGGAGAGTCACGACTTTACCAAGTAGAGGTAGGCATGACTTGTCTCGTGCCGATGTGATGTGAATACGCGGAGCTGTAGCAGGAGTGGCCCTTTGAAGGTAGAAACTTGGTCAATCTAGATCATTCATGAGGTTGTTATACTTGCTTACTTACATAATTGAACTCTTCTTGGCTCCTGCCTCCTAGTCCCACCCCTGCTCCCCGTTCCTTCCTCCAGAATGCTTGCAAGCAAGCGATGGCCCTTTCCTGCATAAGTAGAAGCATGTGACTGCAGCCTGTGTGTATATGGGTATCTAGGTATCTACACTTGGTCTCAATGCGAGCACATCCAGACTTGTTATCTTCCAAAGTCGAACCAATCTGCATTAGTTCAACATCAATACGCCTCCAATATACGCACCTCTATCATCATGCCAGCAACTCCCGAAGACAACTCTCCTCCATCACGCCCACAGACTCCCCTCCCCGACAGCGAACACTCTGGGCCTCCGCTTCAGGTCACAGACGGCGCGCATTCTGGTTCCAAATTGTGCGCTACTTGCTCAAAGTTGCCGATACAAGCAGCTCTTGACGGAAAAATACCGTGGGCCAACCTTCTGATAAAGATTGCCGACGTTGGAGACTATTACAAGCGGCTAGCCAACCCTCACTGTCCCCTGTGCTACCATCTGTCTACCACGCGCATAGACTCCCCGAAGCTTGCCAAGCTACTCGAGAACGATCAAGGCAACGAAGAGCTTGTTGCATTGAGATTTCTCAGCCATTGCTACGACACTGTCGGCCATCAGGCCCCAGTCACGGCTGGCAATGACTCCATCTTGTTGACCCTCGTACCGTCAGGCTTTTACCACTGCAACAGCCTCCGCTTGTTGCCTTCTGCTCGACAGGCCCTGGAACAAGGCGCGAGGAACCAGGGGTGTCTAATTGCCCGTCAGAGCGACGATGACCATGATGGGAAGCCACCTGCTCTCACGGCCCGGATTGTTAGTCCGCAGGTTGACATTCTGCTGGCCAGATCATGGATACGCCTTTGTCAACATCACCACCAACCACTATGCTTAAAAGCAGGCAGGGAAGCTGAAGGGCTTCACTTGATAGACTATCACTCACTTGAAGTGATGCCAGCTCAGGAACATGACGGGAAATCTCTCAGCTACGTGGCCCTCAGCTACGTATGGGGTTATCCCTTAGTGTTAAGAGGGGCGCTCACGCCTCGTGGCAGCACAAACCTCGGCGACTTTGCCTCACCCCCGGCCACGATTGCTGATGCCATCAGTGTTACAGTCAAGCTAGGATTCCGATATCTCTGGGTGGACCAGTACTGCATCGATCAGAACAACAATGCCATCAGGGAGCACCAGACGGCCCAGATGAACTTGATATATCGCAACGCGGAACTGGTCATCATTGCTGCTGCTGGGAAGAATGTGCAATACGGCCTGCCGGGGGTGGGAAGCCGCCCACGGAGCACGCAGCAAGTCGTCAAGGTTGGCAACGTCGAAATAGTGCCGACCATGAGGCATCCTCACGCCGAAATCCAATCGTCAAAGTGGTCAAAAAGGGCCTGGACCTTTCAGGAAGGCATCCTGAGCCGCCGCCGTCTCGTCTTCACCGATGACCAAATGTACTTTGAATGCGACGGCATGAACTGTCGTGAGAGCGTCACGAATATCCCAAAACGGAGCGACCGTTGGAGCGACAATACATACTGTGATAAAATTGAGAGCTCGCTATATGAACTGCATGTGGCAGGCAGACGCGGATTCAACCACGGGCTGCGAGCTGGAATCCTGGGGTGGGACCAATTCAGACAAACACGATTCGACCATCTGGGCGGCTCACATGCCGCCTTTGTCCGGTTCCTAGAAATGGTTCAGGTATACTCGGCTCGAGAGCTAGCGAGGCCTTCGGATGCCCTCGGCGCATTTGGTGGCATCGCCAGCAGATTTGAAGCTCTTCCGAACAAGATCAACCAGATCTGGGGCATCCCTTTCTATCGTGACGCACAAAAGACCCTGGACGAAACCTTTGTGGCCGGGCTTGTTTGGCACCACACGGGAAAGGCGGATTGTGAAGGAGAAAGGCTGCCGCACCCAAGGTACATATTCCCGTCTTGGTCGTGGATGGGCTGGGATGGCGAGGTTAAGTATGGCGAGCACCATCTTTGCAAAGCCGGAATGGAGTGTCCGTTCAAGAGTGCTGTGGCATCTGTTGGCCTGGAAGCTGGCAACCAGCTGTTGTTGACCCTTTCCGAGTACCTGTACCTGGAGTTTGTCCAGGCTGGAGACAACCGTTTCCGCAACCTCGTCAGGATAGTCGATATAGAGGCATGGGCTTTCCCGGCCACTGCTTTTGCCGTCAAGGGCTCGGACTTGACCTTGTTTGGGTGTTGTACAGATGTACATGTATCGCTTGATGTGGACATTACAGAGTGCCTGAACCTGACACGAAATTGTCCGCCGCATGAACAAACTTGGAGATGTATTTATCTGGGCTCTGTCGGGAGCAAGAAGATGTGTATGATTATCCGTCGGTGGGTTTTGACGTGGGAGCGGGTTGGTCTGCTCTTTGCATGGAGCACCATACTGGAAGAGTGGTGCGAGGCCAACCCTCGAGAGACATTTCGCATCAGGTGATTGAGAAATGGCAACATGAGCGTTGTAAAGACTTGGGAGCCGACAGCGATAGATTGGACTAGCCCATTAGGTCTTGTTGTGAAGGTATTCGTAGAGTTGAAGCATATTAGCGGGATAAGTACAAGTACGTACCTACCTAGGTAGACACTATCGACCTAAAAGTGGAGCCAAGGTGCTTAACGCGTCTCGACGCGCCTCGCCCTCAACCAACTCACTCCAATCTCATCATGATACCCAGAAACCACCAAGACACATTACTTTTCACCAATTGACTTTGTTTTCAGCCGTGATATTGACCCTGGCCCTCATCAAGCTCATTCCGACCATCCATCATGGCAGACTCGCAATCCGACAATGTCCCAATGGACACTCCCATCAACGACACTCCCTCCTCCTCGTCAACATACATCCCCCCCTCGGCTCGCAATCCAGCCCTCCTCGCCGGCTCCTCCTTCACCCACTTCTCCGCCATCCCGCCCTCTCTCCTCCCGTCGTCCCCCTCGGATCCCGCCTCGGCCGTCCCCTGCTGCCTCGGCGTCGACGAGGCCGGCCGCGGTCCCGTCCTCGGCCCCATGGTCTACGGCGTCTTCTTCCTCCCGCTGACCCTCTCGGATCCCCTCCTCCGCGACGCCCACCACTTTGACGACTCCAAGGTCCTCACTCCTGCCGTCCGATCAAGCCTCATGCGCGCCCTCTGCACGCCGGACTCCGACCTTTACTCCTCCTGCGGATGGGCCATCAACTCACTCTCGGCGAGGGACATCAGCGCTGGCATGCTCCACCCGACGACGCCGTACAATCTCAACGCCCAGGCCCTGGATGCTACTGTCGATCTCATCAAGGGCGCCTACGCGCGCGGCGTCAACGTCCAGGAGATCTACGTCGACACCGTCGGACAGCCTGCCGCATACCAGGCCAAGCTGCAGCGCTTCTTCCCCACCGCAAAGATCACGGTGGCCAAAAAGGCAGACAGCCTATACGCCTGCGTCAGTGCTGCTTCGGTCTGCGCAAAGGTCACGCGCGACGCGGCTCTCGAGGTGATGTACAGCGCGAGGGCCGATGAGCCCAACGAGGATGGCATGGCCTGGGGTTCTGGGTATCCGTCCGACGGCCGGTGTATCGGGTGGATGAAGGGAAACATGCATCCGCTGTTTGGATGGGGTCACGAGTGTCGGTTCAGCTGGGGAACTTCCAAGGACATGCTCGAGGGCAAGGCCAAGGGCGTTGTCAAGGTCGAGTGGCCAGTTGAGGACGACGGCGAGACGAGCAGAGTCACTGACTACTTCGCCTCGGCTGACAAGGACAAGGAGTCATCGGAGCTGGGTAACTGGTTCGGCACACCCGCAGGCTTGGAGGCATTCTAGTTGGTGTTTTTGGAATCATGTTGAAGCGTCATAAGATCTATACCCGAAAGGCGGTTTGTAATATCATGACAAAAAAGGGGCGCAATGGACGGACGTGTTTTTGGTTATCAAGTAGACATTATATCCTGTTTCGCTAATCATGCCCAGCAAGGTCTAGTTACACACTAAAAAACAATAAAAAACAATGACCTTCCTGGATCCATCAGATATCGTCGATGTCATCCCGCTGCGAAGAGTTGTCGGCCTTTCTCCCCCGGCTATCCAAAGTGTCCATGCTGATGTCCGTGTCGTTGCGGGCCGGCATGCCAACCGCCTGACGCGCACTGTCTGAGTTGGAGATGAAGTCGCGGAGCTGCTGCTTGAAAAGCTCCACGCCCTGCGTCGCCGCCGCGTTGCCCATCGAGGCCATCGGGCCAAGGAGGTTGAGCGTGTATGCCACGTAGGTACCTCCTGCGAGGACGAGGATGAGAATGCAGAGGAAGGGGTTGCGCAGAACTAGAAGAGCAAGGAGTTAGTAAACATGAGGTCAATCAATAATCAGTCGCACATGACACGTACCCATAAAGATCTCGTTCCAGCCGAGCGCCAGAAGCAAGCCGTAAAAGTACCACGGAATCTGAGCCACTCCGCCGATGGCTCCACGCTTGGCCTCGACGTAAACTCCGTCGGCCGTCTTCTTGAACCTCACCACGAGGTCCTGGCGCTTGCCCTCGCTGAGGACAGTCATCTCCTCCTCGAGGCTCTTCCCGTCCTCCTCGTCGATACCTCCGATGGGCGGCAGATCCTCCTCGTCGCTGGCCTCGACGCCGCTTGGCTGCAGGCCGATAAAGCCAGGCAGATCAGGTAAGCTGGACGTTGTGGAGAGTCGGAATTTGGACAGCAGGGGGACGAGAGTGAGCGTCGACTCTCGCGCCTTGGTGTAGATGCCCTCAATGTCATCGGTGGGGCGCCATATCCGCGGCACACCGGCCTCGTCATATCGGAACTTGTCCTCAAAGTTCTCCCGGAGCTTCAGCAGAATGTTGCCCTCCATCACCTCGTCCTCAATCTTCTCGCGGAGAGCAATCCAGCTCTTTCGGCGCAACCGCCACGTACCAATCTCAACCTCCTCGTTGGTAGCGTCGAAGCTCTTGGCTCGCTCCGCGAAGCGGCCCTCAGCCTCCGTGACGATGCCTGTGAAGACGTTCCAGACTCTGTCCCAAAGATCCTTCTCGGTCGGGGGCTTCTCGCCGTCTTCCGGTGCGCCCGAGCCGCCTCGGCCGCTGCCCAACTTGTTGAACTCGAGGCCAATCGCATCGTTCAGTCGCGACTTGACCCATCGCTCAACCCGGGTCGCAAGTCGTCGCATCTCCTCCTTTCGCAGCTTGGCGCTCTCCTCATCCAGCTCCTTTTCAAACAGGTTGAGCTGCGACTCGAAGTTAGTCCAGGCCACGCCCTCGATGAGCAGGCTCTGCGCCTCAACACCAAAGATGTCCAGGGTCTTGCGCTTCTCATTGGAGACAATCTCGGCGAATTCATAGCCGCCGCCGGCCTTTTGACCAGCCTTGACCTTGTTGGCAACCGCTTCGCCAAAAGCAGCGACACCGGCCTTGTGAGCCGCCGCCAGTTGTCCTTGGTAGAGAGTCTTGAGTCGAGCGTCGACCTTTCCTTCGAGCTCCTGCCTCTTGCGACCATACACGCCCTTATGGTACCGACTCGCTTGCACCTCAAAAGCCTTGATGCACTTCTGGCGAGCCTCGCTTCCGGATGCACCCAGGTCAGGCAAGACGGTTGCAACACCCAACTTCAATGCCTCGGACTGCTTGTCCTCGAGGGGGGTCACAATGAGATCAAAGTCAATCAAGACTTCCCTAGAAATCTCGTCGCAGCGGAACTGGGCGAGGAGCTCCTGCTGGGTGGGCAAATCGAGGTCCTTGTTGTTGACGATCTGGTCCCAGATGCCCTCGGCGTAGATGGAAAAACCATCGGCCGGGATGCGACGGTGGTACTCGGCGAGGAAGAGGCCGCCCTCGAGCTCTTGATCGCCATGCAAGCCCGGCTTGCCGTGCCGGTGGCCCGCGGTGAACCTTGATCCCAGCTTCTGCACCTCCTCGGTGAACTTGTCGGCCTGCAGGATCTTGTGGGGCAGGGCGGCGAAGCCAAAGTCAAAGTAGTCCTCGATCCGCGAGCCCTCGAGACCCTGGGGTTTGGAGATGGACGACCAGATCTTTGTCAGGTCCTGGATCAGAGTGGTTCGGAGGTTGCCCAGGGGGGTGGTGCCGAGGTGGTCGCGGATGACGAAGAAGAGGAGGGACCTGGGAGTCGATCTGGATTGTGTTAGCGGTGGCACACCCATCGCACAGCGTCTGGCTTACTGCTTGTCCTTGAGGAAGAGCTGCAGGTTGACCTCGAAAACGGTCTTGAGCAGTCCCATGTTGGCGCCCTGGTACAGGCCGACCTGGTGCTCCCAGATGTTGAGGATCAGGACCTCGCTGGTGGCCAGGGCGAACAGGGCGCTCTTGCGCTCAAAGTCCTGATCCTCGCCGCGCTCTCGACCGTCGGTGCCCTCGACGTCCATGACGAGGATGTTGTCGGCCATCTTGGTGCCGGCACTCTCCTCGCGCTTGTTCTTGGACATCCAGATGCCCTTTGTGGTCTGGCGGCGCTCCGTCTCGGACATGACGGAGAAGTCGGTGCCGAAGAGGCTGTTGAGCAGGGTCGACTTTCCGGTGGACTGGGAGCCAAAGACGGAGATGAGGTGGTAGTTGAAGCCAGATTCGGCGACCGAGGTGAGCTGGAGGTACCCGTTGAGGTTATCGCTGGAGGGCAGTCGGTCAGTAAAGGCCAAAGCGGCGGGCAGCAGCAGCATTGGAGAGTTGCATACTTGAACTCCTTGTCTTCGTCGACGACCTGGACGCCATGCTCATAGCTCCCGGCGCCTGGCTTCTCGCCGACGGCAGAGAAGTGGCCGTTCATGGTCTGCGATGTGCTGCGGTTGTGGTGTTGTGTGCGTGGGTGCGTGTGCGTGTAGCAGAGACGTAAGTTGAGAGAGAGAGCTTCAACAGCTTAGGTCGTGCATCCAGCCGTTGACAAAGCGTGGGTGGCAGCCCCTTGACAACGAGGTGGGAAAAAAAAGAAGGGTATGATGACGAAATTGCTCTGTTGCACAGAGTTGACGTTGTAGCAACAATGAGGAAATAGAAAAAAAAGAAAGGGATTGAAGCAACACGTCGTGGTAGCAGTGGTAGTATATTTGTTGGGGCGAATAGTCGGGAAACCCGTCGGACGACCAAAAAGTTGTGACCACCTGGACAAACAAGACGGGATGCAAGATCCTTGTGATGCAGCCAAGGTACGTACCTACCTTACCCTCCGGGCAGTCCCTCTGTCCCGCAGCAGCGGCAGCAAAGCAAGCAAGCCAGAGCCAGCCCCTTAAAAGGTGGGAGCTACAAATCATTGGGGGGTGGTTCATCCCTGCCCGCATGTGGATGCCTTTGACCTTTGGACCGCCGAAAGAGCGGTGCGAGTACACATCACGCAGCCCGGAGAGGCCCATGCAGTCACTGGCCAGCCCTCTTTGCTGTCTCATTCATGCATGCCACGGGCCCCTCTTACGGTACCACAAGATGAATTCCAGCTGGGGCAGTCATGAACGTGCTGTCACATGTACCTGCCCGCCCGTTGCTGCCTTTCATTCTTTCTCCCATCGGAAACGGTTTATCCGTGCCCCGTTTCCCGGGCCTCCCCAGGATCGGTCCGGATGCCGCACATGGAGACCTTGAATATCCGGCCAATCACGGTCCGCCTTCCCTGGACGACAACACCCCGCCGAGGGGCACGGCTTCCATGGAAGAAGGAGGGGAAAGCTCATGAAGAAAGGCATCGTCAATAGCTCACCATAACATCAACCTGCTATACTCTTCATTACCGTATTATCAATCGATCCAATTAAACTCAAAATGTTGATCAAGGAGTCTCACGTCGACGTCCCTACCACTGCCAATGGCAAGGACGGCACTATGCGTAACTCTCACCTCACGCAACTACCTATTCCATGATATGACCAACTGACGATCATGATTAGGAATCTTCGTTTTTCATCCTACGATTCCAGGATACCCCAATGCGTATGCGCTTTCGCTCTCTGCTCTTCGGAATCCCAGCTAATCTGTCTCTTAGACGCTTCCCAGGAGTATGCCTCTTCAGTGAGATTTACCAAGGTATCCATCCCACCAGCCCATACACATCTCGCAACGGAGACGCCATCACAGCTCAAGGAGGAACACTGACACCCATCAGTAACCGGCCCCGTTGCACGCTTCGCCCGTCAAATCGCCGGCCAGGGCTATATCGTCGCCGCGCCTTCTTCCTACCACGACTTTACCGGCCCGGAGCCGCTCAAGTACGACGTTGAAGACACGGACCGGGGCAACAAGTTCAAGATCGAAAAGGTACATTTGCCACGAATTCATCATCTTCCACTGTAGCTGACCGTACAAGACTCTCGAGTCATACGATGCCGACTCTTACGCCACCGTCGACCATCTCCTCTCCCTTCCAACCTGCACCGGCCTCATTGGGGCTACGGGGATGTGTCTCGGCGGCCACCTCGCCGTCCGTGCTGCTGTAAGTTGCTACTCTCTTCTCAACTTTCGTGCCTTGAACTACCTATACTCACACCAAATGTAGCTTGACCCTCGCATCACTGGTTGCGTCGCCTACTTCGCCACAGACATCCACTCTCGCACCCTCGGCCCCTACGACGCCCCTAACACCTCCTCCACTGCACCCGAAAACAGTAACCACACCCTCGACCTCTTTGGCAACTTCAAGGGCGAGGTTGCCCTGATCTTTGGTGTCAAGGACACACATGTCCCCGATGCAGGTCGTGACCTCATCCGGGCCAAGCTGCGCGAGGCCGGCGTCGTTACCAGCTTCTACGAGTTCGCCTGGGCCCAGCATGCCTTCATTCGTGACGAGCTCAGCAAGGGCCGCTACGACCCAGCCGTCACCAAGATCTGCTTCGAGGTCCTGCTTGAGCTCTTTGGCCGTGTCCTCAAGATAGACCTGGGAGCCAAGGATGGCAATGTGCCCCCTCCTGAGCATATCTGCTAAACTGGTCCTCTTGTCACATCATATGCAGTATCCTCAACAGTGAGATGAATCAAAAGTAATAATGATCTAATTTCTTAACTTCGTAAAAGTATGAGCTGCCTGTAGAGCAATCTCATGATCCGTCTTCGTAAACCCAATATTTCCGCCCAATTATTTGCGCGGGTTGCCCAATCTAGGTAATAAGGGGATAGTTTGCCCAATGTTTGTTTCCATGTACACCTCCGAGTTGCCAAATGCAAAAATCCAACCGCATAGAATAGCGACTCCACATTACCGCCCATACATTTTAATCAGCCGTTACACCGTGCATCTCCTTCACCTCCATGTCCACTAGCGCTGGGGAGCTGGAGGCGGTCCATGGGGAGGAGGGCCCTGAGGCGGTCCTTGCTGAGTCCTGGAGCCCTGCAGGGGATGCGGTACGTTGGTCTGGATGCGGCTGCTGCTGCCGGCACCACCCGAGAATGGCTGGTATCCTTGCGAGCCATGAGATGGACCACCAGAGAGGTTAGAGTGGTAAGGCGTCGCGCCCATGCCAGTCTCAGCTTCCTCGTCGAAGGGGCCATGCATGCTGCGAGGGCTGGGCTGTGTCATCGAAATGCTGGGGCGAGGCGCCGTCTCCAAAGACAGCTGTGGCACGCCCTCGCCAGCCTTGCGGCGACCGCGAGTGCTCTCGCGCTTGAGGTCAGTCCGGAGGTTCTCGATATCCTTGGAGCGACGATGATCCTCGTCCGATGCCAGAGTGTGGTTATCGGCATTGTCCCAGGCACCGACGCCGGCAGCAGGGGGGCGAGAGTTGAAGTCATGCATGGCCTGTGCCTCGCTCTCTTCGGTGTGCTCTTGCTTGCTGGCAGGTACCAGACGGGCGGCATCCTTGGCCTCGTCTGCATCTGTACGGCTCTTGCTGGCAAATTCATCGCTGACGGCAACTGAATACGTGGGGTTGGTCGGACCACCAAGGGGCTCACCGCCACCTCCAGGAGCGTTGACAGGCACCTTCTTTAGAGCGAGCGCCAGCGCACACATGAACTTGGAACGTCGACTGCCCCGCACAGAATCGTTGTGCCAGTTGGACTTGTGCGCGATGGTGACAAAGAGAAGTAGCTTGTCAAGGTCGCCCACACCACCGACGCTGATGCTGAGGTCAGGCTGGAAGTCACGAGCGTTCTCGGGCTGTCGGACGAATTTCTCCATCTCGGCTCGGAGCAGCTCAATGTCCTCGAAAGACGTGTCAAAGGAGACGTTAACCTCGACGGTCTCATGCATGGCCTTGCTGCGGGAGATGTTCTCGATCCAGATGTTGTTGAGTTGAATGTTGGGAATCTGGATATTTGGTCAGCACTATTTCATACAGTTGAAGGATTCCGACCACTTACCTGAACCGTCTGCATAGTGTCGAGGCGATGGAAAACAGAGTAAAGGAGGGAGATCTTGTTGACAACCATCTTGGTACCACTGATGTCAACGCGGTCACCAACATCGTACGGGTGCTTGACGAAAAGGAAAATGCAGGAACCCAGGAACTCCTGAGCGGTAACAGCGAAAATGAATGAGAGCGAGAGCAGCGTAGTTCCCGCGGTGGTCAGAGTCGCGATGAAACTGCTCTGGAAGAAGGCAACTGAGTGAACAGTTAGTGTGCGTCAATGTCTGCGTGGGTGAGGTCAACTTACGGAAAATGAAGACAACAACCAATAGCACGACGAAGAGGAGAATCTTATCAAAAGCTCGCAGAGCCTGACCGATATCCTTCATACCCTCGGCAATTGCTTTTCTCTCGGAACCAATCTCAACGACCTTTCGGACCATTTCGTCGAGGCTGATGTCGCCGTTATCGTCGCCGTCGATCATGTAGAACGCCTCTTCAGACTCATCCTTGTATGCAGGTCCGAGAACTTCCTGGAAATCTTCCAGAACGAGCGAGTTGTGGTTCTCAACAACATAGGACATCCAGATACGACGACCCATGGCCTCGGAGCTTCGGCTCTTCTCGAGAGCTTCGAGAACAATAGAGTGAGCCGAGTTGGGATTGAACATGTTCTTGCCAGTAATCTCGGAGGCAATGTTACCAAACACCGAGGTAACCTTGTCTCCGATGCGACCAACTTCTCCAATGAGCTTCATAGGGGTGGCGGAACCAGCCCGCTTGTGTCCCTTCTTGCCCCGGAGCATCATCTCAATGCTATCGTTGATGATATAGTCCTCGTCGGCGAACTCCGGGCAGTGCATGGGGAAGAGAGTGCGAGAGGCATCGTAGAGAAGTCCGAGAAGGTGAACCTCGCGCTTGGACGCCTTGATGCGGTTGGCAAAGGATCGCTGGTGGTAAGAAATACCGATGAGCTGGACAATGGCCTTTTCACCCAGGAAGACGGCGGATGAGACAAAGAGACCTCCCAGAACGCGTCCCATTGTCCGGCACCACGGCACATACGTGTCGCTCTTGTCCTCGTCTCTGTACAGGTTCTTGAAGGTGACGTACGAGGCAAGGGCCCAGAAGAAGAAGGAGAATGGAAGGATGAGGTTGCCGAGAACAGTCGCATACTTCCGAGTACCCTTGCTCACAACTCCGGTAAAGAACATGAAGAGAGCGGGAAGAAACAAGGCGACAACCTTGGCCACCCAAAGCGAGAGCCACATGATCTCAATCCAGAGGAAGATCTTGAACAGAGGCGGGCCAGGCTTGCCTTCGTTCTTTCCTCCCTTAAATTTGCCAACGGCAAGCCCATCCTTCTCGCCAATGGCCGACATAACGATCAGCGGGATGGCGAGGAGCAGACCAACGGGGACAACGTAGACGAGATATCGGGTGACAACGGAGAAGCCGATAATCTTGTTGTAGAGTCGGCCCATGGCGTTCAAAGAAGCCTCCTCGCCGCCAGTGTTACTACGCGAGAGCTGATTCTCGCCATCCTTGCGCCGGCGACCTCGATGTCCATGGCCAAGGCCAGACTTTTCGTTCTCGTGCAGCGAGGTGCTGTCGAAGCTGGTAGGGTGAGGCATCTCAGCCTTCCTGTGGCCGGTGTTGGAGGCGTTGCTCTTGACCGTCGTGAGCTGGATACCTTCCGTCATGTCGTGGTTGCCATTACCACCACCTAGAGGAATGAAGCCCGAGTGCCGCGAGTTGCGAGGGGACAGAGAAGGATGGTGGTTCATGCTGGTTTATGTTGGGACTCCAGCCAGGGAGTCGGGGGTAGGACCGAGTTCGAGAGGGTGAACCAAAGTATTCGGTGGTTATGCTTGTGGAGGTGATTCGGGGTGAGACTCGTGGAATTGGCTTGTAGGACGGGTCGAGGGTGATGATGAAACCGATAACGTCGGGAGATGTATGATCGGGTAGTGCTAGGGAAGATGTGAGACGGCGAGGGGATATCAAATCCTCACTCGCAGCAATCTGCTAGGTATAGGAGAGTTTGCTGGGGAGGTTATCTGTTGAAGGCTTGCTCCAGTGCAGATGATGCCAAACCCAAAGCTGTAGGAGATGCAAAGGAAGCGAATGCAGGTAAAAACACTACAACAATCCCAAGAGATATTGCCCTCTTTTCTTTCCAACAAAGAACGAAGGTGGTCTGCCGTCTTCTCCAGCGAAGAACAGGCAAGCAGTTGGAGAAAGATGCCTTGTAGGAAACGAGAGGAGGGAATCCAGGAAACAAAAAGAGAAAGGGAGGGGAGGCCGGGGTGGGAGGACCACGGTTTTAGGGACTTGAACGAACGTTGGTGGAGAAGAGAAAGACTGGAAGCGAGAGAGAGAGAGAGAGAGAGAGAGAGACAAAACGAACAGACGCAAGGTTGACGAAGGAGATTTTCGGGGATCATGGATGAGGTGGAGGTTCCCTGACCCTTTCCTGGTCGTGCTCCTGCCCCGAGGCTCGTGCTTCATGTGGGATTGTGGGATGTGGCACTGTGCAGTGGACCTGAGTCGCAGTACGTACCTGCGCCTGCGTCTGCACTCAAAAAGACTGTGTGAGCGTGAAAGGGGGTTTTTTCGTTCAAGGTACGTACATGCAATACGTACCGACGCCATGGCGGGTCCGGCGTGGAGAAGGGGGCAACGATCCACAGTCAGCGCGTCCTCTCCAAGGTTTTAGGAGCTCCAGGACGGTTTGGGGCGGCCAGCCACCCATCAGGTTTTTCTCTCTCTTCTGGTCGGTCCTTCCAGGGGATTGTCAAGACGGGAGCCCTACCAGCTGAAAAAGGATCCGCGCCAGGGCCTCTCATTGCTGGTGGCTGCCGGGCTTCAGGGGCACCTGTCGCGCCCCCCCCTCCAAATGTCAGCACCGTCCAGTAATCTCACGACGCTGCCAGCGTTTCCAGCGCCGGCCCAGGGGGAGGCGCCGCCCTCCCCCGGTAGCCACTGGCAGGTCGAGGGCGTAGGTCGGGTCCCCCCTGGGCTGGCGGAACCGGCGCCAGCATGGAGATGGAGGGTTTGTTTCACGTATCCCGATCGGGCTTGAGGTGAGGGCGGCCGCGGGAGTAAAACAGACGACAAAGATGCGTGATGTGCTTTGTTTCCAGCCATGTGCTGATTTTTTCACTCTTCTGCTGATGATGAGACGGCTAAAACGGATGCGTACAGTATGTGTCAATTGCTGCTTTCCTGGGAGGTACATAGGGTTCGCCAAGGATGAGGAGCCGTGGCTTCATTAAACGATGGCAATGCGTGGCATTCTGATATGGATGTATTGCACCACCACCACCAACATGATCGCGCACCTCGGAATGAACGTCCATCCTTCCGTAATCAGACAAGACGTAACGAGGATGGAAAAAGAAACGTGGAAATAAAACTGGAGAGAGCGGGGGTAAACACATCTCAACACGAAGGGACACGAAGGGATTCGCTCTCTCTCTCGTCAACCTCTCCCACATGCATCCCAGGAGTCTGAACTCGTCTCCATCTTTTCCGGCTCTCCACTACCCATCCAATGGATATCTTCCCCCGTAAAAAGGCCCCCCTATCATGGAAAGGATTTGCGCTCAAGATCTCGAGGGGTCCGTTCTCATCGACCCAGCCTTCACACAGTGAAGCACCGTATGAGGATGAACAGCGAGGTGGGCGCCGCCATTCTTCATGTCAATCACTCACTATTTGTTGCAACTCGCGTCACCGTCTTTATCCTATTCGACGACAATGTAGGGTTCTTCCGCGAGCAGCATATTTAGCCTCTTTTTTACCAACCCTTCGTGTAACGGCTAGACTCCTCCCTGCTGTCTCGTTGAAACCACTAATTGACAACAACGACGACGCGCAACACCCCCAAACAAATAAACAAAAGACGAGACGAAACCAACCACTTTTCTCTTTTCGTCAACGTCGAGGAATATAGCGTCAGCGCCACCAGGGGACTGACTTTTGTCGTGCAACCACCACCAACACCACCACCCTCCAACTGCCGGCACCGGCAGGACGCCTCTTTCTGATCTGATCGGGACAAGACCCAACGTCTAAGTCGACGTCGAGAACGAGGGACACGTAGTTACGTTTCGCATGGCGTTTCCAAATGGGTCCTCGGCTGCTATTCAGTCATGTCTCCGAGTAAAATCTTGAAAGCAGAACGAAAGAAAAGAAAACGAGGCCCGCCTCGAGTTGCCACCGCCGACAAGAAACCAAGCAATTAGCCCCTGCAGGCCTGGTTTGCTGTCCGTCCCTAACCTCTGATCATCCTATCTTCCATCTCTCCAGGTTCAGATTTTTTTTCTAGACATGGTTTCCTACATTAGCCTTGGCAGACGTGTCAGAATAAGGTCCATGGATAAAAGGGTCGCGCAAGGATTGCTGCTGGCTTGCAGGCTCCCCTCGACTGCAGTATTTCTCGCAGCCAAGCTGGCATGCCGTTGACCCGCGTAGACGACATTAAACTCTCGAGACCCTGATAAGTAATTCATCAGTCTCACAAAGTTGCAGGGCTCAGTCAGCAGTTCTCTTTGTCTGAAACGTTGCCATGTAGCATTCGATGGCAGCCAAGCTCGTGGCTCGACAGCGATTGCGTTCCTTTCAACAGGGAGCTTGGGGCAGTAATTGACCGCTGATTACTACGTAGGTGACCCAGAGCCGACAGCTTGGGTCATGATCTCGCTTCTTCAACTAACAACATCTTCAACCTCAACTCTCCATCACGACCAACATCTCCCACGCAAATTCACCAAGACACTCTTGTACCCCCAAGATCGTCCAAGCCAGCGACAGACAGTCTTACTGTGCATTCTCACCGCTGAACCCCTATTGTCTCTCCTCTTCCCCCGGTCCAATGCCATCGGCTCAGGCCCCGAGCCCAACGCCCGTCGATCAATCAACATTGCTCACTCACCCGCCAAAAAAGAATTGGATCACGCCCTCTAGCCCTCCTCCTCTTCTCCGCCCCAGACCAAGAAAAATGCAACGTGATCTGATCGATCTGATCCTTCCCCCGGAAAACGCTGGCCGTGCTGCAACAACACCCAGATCGTACCCCTCCTCCTCCTCCTCGTATCGCCTTTGAGAGCATCTTTGTAAGTTGGTATGCGCCTACGCGCGCGGCATAAACAAAATGACGTCGAATCCCCCCTCATCCTCGTGTTGATCGAAGCAAAGCCCTACTTGGGAATACCGTCTCTGGCTTGCCTAGTTCCGGTTCCGGTTCAGGTTCAGTGCCTAGTTAACCGCCAAACTTGGCCGCCGCTCCTGGTCTCGCGTGGCCTATCCCAATCTTTTTGGCGACTTCGTCACGGAGTGGAGCTTTGCTTCTATTGCTGCATGTTGATCATTCCAGCCTCCGCCTCGGCTCCGGTGGCCGTAGCTCGTGGACGGTTCAATGACGGAATTCTAGTCCACGTCAATCGCTTCACTTTCCGCCCTCACGACGTCACTGGTCAAGACTGTTTATTTGGTCCTGGCAAATTGCTTATTTACCACGAGCAAATAGTTATTATTCACTCCAGAACTACTGCAAACGGTGTTTGGCCGTCATCATGACTTCCTCGCCCGTGACGTCACATGTCCTGTCCAACTCGTCTGCGTCGTGGGGGTATCTAACTGATCTCCATCCAACAAAAAAGATTGATCCTAGTCCATTCGCCTGCTCCTTTCCTTTCAATCCAGGGTATCATAGAGCAACAAGCAATTCTTTCCAAAAACCCAAATTCATCAAACACGTCCAACGCCAATACCACTCGTCGTCTCTTACCAGCACCAAACTCATATGGTATTCTGAACCCCCGTCGTCAGCCCAACCGTGTCCTTGAGCTCGACCTTGGCCTTGTCGTTCTCGTATCCGGCGTCGGTGCTGTGGTTGTCCTCGGGCTCGCCAACGTCGAACTGATACAGAGGCTCCAGCGTCACGTTTCGCTGGAACAAGATCCACCGCCTGATCCACCAGGGGAGCGCCTTGGTAACCTGGTACTTCACGAAGACGCGGGTAGGCACCGCAAAGATGTAATCAAGCTCTTCCAGCGTCCGCTGCTTCGTCTCTGGCAGCAAGAGGAAGATCATGATCAGTGCAATAAAGTTAAAGCCCGAGTACAGACCAAAGGCCCCTATCGCGTGCAGTCTATCCAACATCAGCGGGAACGTGATGGACAGGACAGCCGCCCAGAACAAGCACGTTGCCACGGCCCACGACATGCCAACTTCACGGTGCGATAGAGGAAACACTTCGGCCGAGTACGTAAACGGAACTGGACCTTCACCTGGTGAGTAAAAGGCCGCAAAGAGGTAAACAAACATGGCCACGAGGCCGAGATGAGCCCCGCCTGTACCAGGAATCAGGGTGCACAGCCCAGCGGCGAGAAGTGTCCATGCCATCTGGGGAAAGGTAAACAGAAGCAAGGACCGTCGTCCAAAGGTATCGATCGTCCAGACCGCAGGCCAGGCAAAGACGAAGTTGACGAGCCCAAAGCCCATCGAAGCCAGCAGCGCCTGGTTGTCGTTGGCCCCGGATTCCTTGAAAACGCTCGTCGAGTAGAAGGCGATGATGTTGATGCCGCACATTTGCTGCGCGATCATGACGACAAACGAGGCCAGAGTGGCCCGGCGGACACGAGGGATCGTGAACAGCTCGATGAAACGGTTTAGGTAGTTGCCCTTCTTCATAAACTCGAGTTCGAGTTCAAGCTGCGCATGAATGTAGTATAGGTCTCGAGCGGCCTGGACAGGATGGTTCCGTAGACGAAGCAACGACTGCAGCGCGTCCCTATAGCGATCCTTCTTCATGTACCAACGCGGTGATTCGGGGCAGAAGTAGATCAAGATCAGCAGAGGCACAGCGGGTATGAAGGCCGAGCCCAGCTGATACCTCCAGGCGTTATGAAACTTGGTGACAGCAACGTTTGCACAGGTTCCGAGAAAGATACCAAAGGCCGTCCACATCTGCCAGCTCATGACAAAAGCACCTCGGATCGGGGCAGGTGAGTTTTCGGCGGCAAAGATGGGAACTATCATGTCACACATTAGTCCTTGAACGATAGAGGAGCACATCGCGGGGCGTTGGAAGATGACAGCCTTACCTGTTGACGCTTTAGTTCCCATCCCAATACCAAGGAGTATACGACACGCAAACAGCTGCTTCCAATTGTTACAAAGCGCGCTCCCAACGACCGGCCAGAGACAGAAGTTGGCCGAGAGGAAGATTGTGCCCCGACGGCCGAAACGCTGATTCAGGGGATCCGATAGCCAGCATCCGAAGAAGGCAGTACCGATGTACGGCGCAGAGTTGACGAGGCCGACGAGCAGTTTATCGCGGATGCTGTTGGAGCCAATGCCGAAGGCATAGGGGAACTCGAGGTTGGCGCCGTTTGAACCCGTCTGGTCCCACCCTTGCACGGCGGCGCCGATGGAGCAGGTAGCGACAGTCAGGTATAGAACGAAGGGGACACGCCACTTGTGAAGAATCTCATTCCGAAGCGCTTCGATCTCGTCATCGCTAAGTTTCTCGTCGCCCTCAATGTCTTCATAGCCTGTGGGGTCCTGGGCAACGAGAGCGCCCTGTCGAATGAGGTGGCGATAGTCGTTGAGGTCCTTTCTGCGGCAAAATTCATCGACGTCGGCCATTAGCCTTGCCCGGGGGACGCCCCATAAAGGGTTCTTGATCCTTTCCATCCATGTCAGTCAGGTCATTCAAGATTCGGCAGAGCCATGTCAAGGACGGACATACTTGGCTTCGACATTGGCATGCAGGTTGACATAGGCCTCTGAGGGACGGCGAGCATGCTCGATCATGGAACTGTAAGGGAACTCGTGGGGAGTCCTTGAAAGGCTGGGAGAGGTCAGCATGGCGGTCGTTGGCCAAATGCGAAGTCATAGAGCACATACGCTTCCACCTCCTCGTCACCTGGGTTCGGCGCCATTCTGTTTCAAGGCCCCAGTGGATAATGACACTAAAAGAGGCACCAGGTAAGAGTTGAAGATCCGGGGAAGAGCCCGGGGAAGGGATCCAGGACGGGGCAGAGGGGCGTTGCCTGACAGCGTCGATGAACAGAGACTAAGATGATATTTTCAAGCGTTGGCGATGATGGTAAGAGTAAACAAGAAACAAAGTCGTCAATATGCTTAAATACTAGGCAAAGATTGAGCGAACCAGTTCTCGACGATGTCTTTCGGGCGATTGCCTTGCGGGGATGGAAGATCTGGAGACACGCTGAGGCACAGTCAGGGCGGAGGCGGAGTCGGAATCGTGCAGCGGCTGCGGTCACTACTGCTGCTGCCGTGTTTCGGAGAATGCACCTTGTGTAACCAGCGTCGGTATTACAAACGGTCAAGGCAGGAGAAGTAGTGGTCGTGAGTTGGGCGCAGAGCAGAGCGGGAGGAGGCGAGGTGAGATCAAAGTTGAAATCGAGGCCGGGGGCGGCGGCAACTTCAGCGCCGGTCCAAGTGGGTGGCGGCTCGTCCTTCGGAGGGCATCCGGGATTTATCAGCCCTCCAGCGCGGTCGACATGGGGAAACCTGGTCCTCCTGTGTTGCGTTGCGCTGACGTAGGTACTGTATGTACGTTACGGCAATGCTCTTTGGTGGTGGTGGTGAGAGTCGGCGCCGACGACTTCTGCGACGACGATCCGGTAGGTTGCGATGCGCTTTATTTGACTTGACGACAGCCAGCGGAAACGGTAGAGGTCAAAAGGACAAGGGACCAAGGGTCCTGGCTCGATAAGCACGGGAACGATGGATCCTAGCAGCTCGAACCTCAAGAGGTAGTCGACAAGCAGCAGCGAGTCGAGTGCCAGGTGGGTTGCTTGGGCCTTTTTGTTCAGAGCCTGGCTGCTGCAGGGCTCAGAAGTCGAGAAGTCAACCTTACCCCATGGGCCGCCGTCCCAAGGGATCCTCGTCCTTGGAACGATTGAGCAGCAGCGGCGCGCCAGCCATGGCCCCAAGGATCCCGCCGCCCATCTCCGCATGCGAGAGAGTTCTTGGCTCCAATGGCAGGCCCAGTCCTTGGCCCTAAAACTGGAGAAGGCCCAGGAGGTGACGGCTGGGATTGGGTTCCATGGTGCAACGCTAGACCACCATCAGAACGAGCCATGGGAACAGTTTGCTTCCTGGACCTGGGGATCTTCCAACGGGACCAGCATCATCATGGCCGTGCTGGACTTGAAAATGGCCCCAATCCCCCCATCGTAAACCCTCTCAACCCTCCTTGTCTCCTCCTCCTTTCCACCATAACCTGATCCTGTCTGTCCCGGCTCCCGGATGCAGCGTCAAGATGAACCAGAGCCAAGGGGCCAGGGCCCTTGTCTCGCTTCCGTCACTTCACGAACTGCCTGACAACCTTTTTGCAACGGCTCCGTTGAACGCCCCCAGATGTCATGGGAAAACGGGCAAACTCTGTCCTCCCCATCAGCGGTCGTTGCCGCTAGGAAGATGCAACTTTCGTGCGCTTGTTGTTAGTCAAAGGCCTGCTGGCTTTTTACAACCGCTCCAAACCCGCGCTGGGCTTGTGCCCAAGTAATCGTCCAGGATGTGGCTGTCTCTGGTTCAAGACAGGAGACTCTCCGCCAAGACCAGAAACGCCTCGACCGACGGCATCTCCTCCTTGTTCCCGGACGCCACCAACTTGAAACCAGTCGACACAAATACCAGAGCATGTGAGTACCCTGATGTTTCTCGTCGATCGTTTCTTTGCAGAAGAGAAGGTTGCTCTTGTGGTGAGATATTGCATCTGATGGATGCCGTGAGAAATGACAGGGTATTGAGCCTCTCTGAGCCTGGCTTGTCTCACTCACAAAAGACGCTGATGCTCCAGTTTTGTGCAGGCGCCCTTTGCGATCATCTTGCTCGACTATCTGCACCGTCACGCAAGACATGCCGTTGGGTCCTCCCTTGTCTGCTCCAAGCACGGTCAGGTAATTGGGCTGAGGCCGTCTTTCCCTCCAGACGGTTGTATGGTCCTCGTCAATGCTTGGAGATGCGTGAGTGTCGATCCGTGTTGGTTGATTCCACCGGCAATCCACACCCAGAATCCTTCAGACATGACGACCCAACAGTCACTCTGTTGTCCCTCCGCCAGGGTTTTCGTCTCATGTCAAGCTGAAGATGTTGAGCACGGAATGCCCCCTCGAGCCTCGCATTTTTCGTATTCCATCGAGACTGCCACGGTTTCTCGCGAGCCTAGGTGGCGCACCCATCAAAGCATCGAGGATGCATCGTTCTGAATCAATAAACTCGGAGGCGGCGCGGGGGTTCGTGGGATCGCATCACCAACTTTTCGTCCTTGTTAGTGGTCTTGGCTTGGAACTATCACCGGACGACAAGTCCGACCTCCGCGGTATGTTCCATTGCCCAGAGTGATAGACGGCACGTGATGAATAGGTCCGACCTCGGCAAGAGCCTCTGAATGCCCCTTCCAATTGAGTCTCGACCTGGTTCTCTCACCGAATGTATGTTTTTACTACCTACCTACCTAGTTTCTCAACAACACGTATAGAGTAACTTGACATTGTAATTCTCCCCAGCCTCATCGTGCCTCCATCTAGCGGTAGTTTATTGGGGGGCTTGCATGGCCTGGCCCTTGGCGCAAGGCAACAGAATTCCCTCTTCGATGAGTGGTTGTCCCGCGCCTCCACCACCAACGCCCGCATAACAGCAACAAGCCTCCCTATTTCACCCCAGACACAGACTGCCTGCCTCTGCCCTTGTCTCTCTGCTCAAGGGCCTTGTCGTCCCGGTTTCCCCAGCTTTCTCCAGGTTTTCTTCTCCAACTTGCTCTCCGCTATTTATCTGGCTGTCCGTCCAATCACGAACCCATGTTCAGAATACATTCTGCTTTTTGTCTGGTGCTGACGGGAAGAGCACACCACGATCTCGCCTTGGGTCTAGTACCGACTGCGAGCACGAACTAATACGATGTAGTTCCCTCTCGGAGTCGCCGTTAATACCAAGCTAGTGTTGGTTGGTTGTCGGCCCATTTGTCTGAAATCGGTTCCCGACCTCCGACAGACCCGAACGGTTCACAAGCCTTTGGAGCTCCCCTGTCAGAGTTGCCATGTTGGGAACACGTCAGATTGTATGTGCGGCTCATCAGACCCATGCTCGATGGTTCATATACAGTCAAAATCTGACATTGATCCATTGTGTACAAGTTGCAACTCATCTTGACAGCCCAGTTGCAGCTACAAAATACCAAAGAATATACATCAAGAAGCAGAAAAGGAAACACAGACACACCACCAAATGCCAAAACAAACAAACAGCCATCCATCCATCCCACAATACGGGTATCATACCTTCCGTGAATCCCCCTTGAGTAGATCCGCCACCCTAGTCCGCAGGTCCCAGAGCCTATTGTCCTTCTTTTGCAGCTCCCCGAGGAGATTCTCGTACTTGGCCTGCCACTCGCTCACAGACAGCGTGCTGGCCATCCCCTCCGCCGTCCCCGTGGGACCCTCGTCCTTGCGGGGTCCCTCTCCGATCAGGTCGAGGGGCACCGTCTGCTCCATCTGGTAGACGCCCCGGACGTGGCCGAACCCATACGTCCACTCGCACGCGTACCGCATCAGCCCGTCTTCCCGGCCCATGCGGCAGATACGCGTTCTCGATGCCAGCAGGTGCGAACCTCCCATAACGGCAGCCAAGTTTATCAGAAAGGCCTCTGGTGATGTAGACGCCTTGTACATCTCCTCAATGGTGCTATTGGTGATCCCCAATGCTTCCTGCATCGAACACCCATACGACGGTCTCCCCTCCGCGTCGCAGAACTCCGCTGCCAGACAGCCGTGGGTCATGTAGGCAATAACTTGGTCCACATTAGTACGGTCCTCGGCTCTCTCAAAGTAGAACCGCGGGATGTTCTTTGGCCCGGGCACCTCGGCCTGCGACTTGCCTTGTCCGGCAGCCTCGTTTGCCGCCTTTGCGAAGCTCGTAGGTGTGGGAGTCTGCTGCGTGGGCTCCGGAGCGGGCGGGTGGTTGCTAGGTTCCCCGTTGATAACCACCACGGGTGGAGGTGTAGCGAGTCTAATGGACCCAGTTGGTCGGTTGGGAACTTGTAGAGATATGCTAGGTCGAGGAGGCCGTTCTGTAGCTGGCTGCGCTTGTGAGTACGGGGCTGCCGAAACTGGCACGGAGTACTGCAGTGCGCCGTCTATAGCGGGAGCTGCGCTGACTGGGACGGATTGGGTGTAGACTGGCGCATTATGTTCGCCGAGGGGAGGTGTAGGAGTTGAAGATGAAAAGGGAGGCAAGGATGTTTCTATAGGAGTCCGGTTCATCGGCGGTCGGCCCCTCGGCTTGACACCGCCGCTGGATACCCCAGGTCGCCAGGCCGAGGACACGTTCTTGGCGCCCCGGCGCTGCGGTCCAAGTTTCGGCTTTGAAGGCGCCACGCTGGACTGCGGCTCCAGCGCGTCGTCCCAGAACGAGTTCCTCGTCGTGGGCGTGACTGCAGACTGCGGCCACCGGAACAGGGGCGTCTGCGGGACGCCCCCTTCGGGGAGATTCCAGGGGACACTGCCGGGAACTGGCGACAGGACGCTTGCCAGGCCCGTTCTCAGGTCATCAGTAGCAGACGGCGGCGCGAGAAAGGACCTTTGAGCTGGTGAAGTGACTACTTCGTCGTCGGCTGGACGTTTCCGGCCTCTTCTGGGTCGTATCTGCGGGAGAAGTGCTCTCAGAGCCATGTCGTCCTCCAAAGCCACGCCATCGCGCATGGATTGACCAGTTGGGTTGCTGTCTGCCGGTATCTTGGTCCAATAATCATTGGGTATATCCATGAGATACTCAAAAAAGGCCTTGACGTGCATCGAGTTCATCCATTTCTAGGCTGGGTTAGCTAACACGGGAACCCTGTCCGAGGGGCTCATACCTTTAAGCGCACGCCATACTGGGCAATCTTCTGAGCACTCTCCTCCTTGCTCGGGTCAGGAGGTTCAACACCAAGCCGAGTTGTCAGCTCAGTCCAGGTGCGGATCTCGTTGTCGTAGAACTTGCGGACAAGCTCATAGACGGCAAAGGTGCTGAACGACTTGCCGCCGCTGCGGGGCGGACTTCGAAAGGCCTCGCGCAGGGTGACGGTTGGTGTCGATGGCGGTAGACCCGGGTTACAGTAGAGCATGAAGCGGATGTAGGCGTCCTCGATGGTGTCGGCGGTGACGCGGCGGTTCGGCAGCTCCGGCCTCACGGCGAGGTCGGGGGTCGCGACGGAGCCGATAGCGGCGGAGGATGCCCCCGAAGAGCCGGGCTGCTGCTGCTGCTGCTGCGACGGGGGCGGAGGAGGTGGTGGTGGAGGGGC
>JABFEX010000027.1:0-49814 GCA_013623515.1 Fusarium illudens
CCTCTCCACCTCTCCCCATACTTACCCACCTTCTTCTCGTCACTCACTCACACTCTCTCTCTCACTTACTACCTTTAACCCGTAATAATCCCTCCCTCCCTCCCTCTTCCACGCCTGGTTTCCCTTTTTTGATTTCTTCCCCTCGTCTTTTGCATCTTGTTGCTTTTCCTTTCCTTCCTTCCAATCTCTACCGGCATCCTCGGCCAAGTATTCCGACTTCCGCCACTGTCTCAATCCTTGACGGTAGCATCCATCCCACCAAGAAGAAAAGGCCGACTCGACGACAAGAAGCCCTGTTCCAAAGAGACTCGTCCGTCTCACTGTAACCTCCCCTCCCAAGAAGCCAAGCATTTCCTGCGTGCGGGCTTTTTGTGTGTTTCCAGCATCTCGCTTGTCCCTCCCTCCACTGGGTTGCTGTGTCTGGTGGCATCCGGCATACCGTTGTGCCGTCCTGTTTCCAATGCCGGCCTCATAATTCTAATCCTTTAATACATCGCGCCAGCCGCTTGCCTGGTTATCTCTCCAGAGGCTTCGCCCCTCGATTGTCAACTGCTAGCTGTCTGACTCTCTCCAAGTCGGTCGCGTCTGAGACAATCCGTGACGAGCTGGTCAGCCTCTCGTTATTGCTTCTTTCGGTCTATCTACGGATATATCATCGAGGACCTGCGTTTCAAACTTGTTGTTGTTTGAGGCTCTTCACCATCCTCCTACAATATGCGTCCAGCAGTTCTGCTGGTACAGTTGGCACTATGCGCCTCATCCGCGAATGCCTTCTTCCCTTATAGTCCGGATTGGCGTGGAGATGTAGAGCAGAAGCGTGCCACGAGAAGCCATAAGAGCATTCGAGGTCAGGAAGATCGAAGTGTGCGGATGGGGATCAAACAGAGGGCGGCCCAGGTTTGTTTCACTGCAGGAATGCCATTGCTGTCACCTTTGCATTAACCCAATCACCGCTGCAGAACAAACAGCCCATTTCCGAAAGAGCTGCCCGTGAGGCAGCACGACTGGTGGCCAAGTACAGCGGCCAAGGCATCCCGAGCGACAGCGAACTGGCCAAGCGAGCCAACGATTACGATGTCATGGATGCGGTTGAGTCCAAGGGAAAGTTTACCGAGGGCGTTAACCAGGATGGAACCGACTACTCTTACTTTATCGAGGTCGACATCGGATCCAAGAAGAAGCCAATGTACATGCTCATCGACACGGGTGCTGGTTCGAGTTGGGTCATGGGCTCCGATTGTACGAGCAAGGCATGCGGGATGCACAACACGTTTGGTCCTGACGATTCGGATTCCCTCGATTTGATCAACAAGCCTTTCAACATTGCGTACGGCTCTGGCAAGGTCAGCGGTGTTTTGGCCAAGGACAATATTCACGTGGCGGGCATGGACCTCGAGTATCAGTTTGGATTGGCGACGACCACCTCGGATCAGTTTGTTCAGTTCGCTTTCGACGGCATCTTGGGACTTGCCATGAACAAGGGCGCCAACGAAAACTTCCTGTCCACCCTGGAAGCGTCTGGCAATATCGACAAGAACATCTTCTGCATCGCCCTGAACCGAGCATCCGATGGCACCAACGAAGGCGAGATCAGCTTTGGCGCTCCCAACCCCGACAAGTACAGCGGCAAGATCACGTATACCTCGCTTCCCAACGGCAAAGACAACGACTGGGCCATCAAGATGGACGACATGGGCTACAATGGCGAGAATGCTAACATTGGTGGAATCCGCACCTTTATCGACACGGGAACCTCCTTCATGTTTGGTTCGGCTGAAAACGTCAAGAAACTCCACAACCTCATCCCCGGAGCCGAGAGCAGTGACGACACGACCTACAAGGTCCCTTGTGACAGCAAAGGCAACTTGACGGTGACCTTTTCTGGCGTCGACTATGTCATCTCACCAAAGGATTGGGTCTCGCCCCCTAACAAGGATGGCGAGTGCACCAGCAACATTTACGGCTATGAGGTTGTTCAGGGAGCTTGGCTGCTTGGAGATACTTTCATCAAGAACGTCTACGCCGTCTTTGACGCTGACGAGCGACGAATTGGTAAGCTCAAGCACGTAGCCTTTACTCGATTTCGCCCACTAACAGGAAACAGGATTCGCCAGCAACGTCATCACTGGTGGCTCTGACAAAGAAAGCTCCACGACCAAGACCAAGACCTCAACCTCAGTCAAGGCAACCAAGACGGCTGACGATTCGGAGAAGACTGGTGTCAGCGCCCTCCCCGACTCGACAGGAACTTCGGGACCAGACGTGGGACTTGGCAAGGAATCCGTCACCACCGGCACTGCCACCTCAGACGCCAACGAATCCAGCGAGACCAAGGACTCGTCGGCACCCACAGGGCTACTCTCTTCGGCCCGCTTCACATTCATTTTCTGTATAGTACCATTTTTCGCCCTCCTGGTCTAGAAGAGGCCAGACGAGCGGCAGTACATTCTTTAATACCACCTACGATACACATTTCGCACCAGAGACGCGGAGATCCGGATATACATATACACGGCAGACACCACTTAGATCAGACACGGCAGCGTTCGTGTAGGGACATGCCAGCTGTGCAGATGGGACAGAATAGACATGTTGCAAGTCGCCTCCCCATAGAGCGTGGGATGACGATGACGGGATGTGTGGTGTGACGGGCAGATGAGCATGACCGCAAAGATACCCGCCCCAGGGATACATAGGAGAAGATGGTAGAGGGAACAGAGGATCCAACTACGACGGATGGCTGAAGCCACGCTTGAATGGTATTCTTAATAGAGAAGAGCCTGCAGCCTCAATAGACGTCTTTGGATCAATTTTTGTCTCAGGTGAACTCGGTGCTGGTTAACCATCAAGGCATGGATGGTGATTGTACATGTGAGAATCTTGTCGGAGACTTGGTGACCCCGAGGCTGCGCACATCTGGTGAGCGTCGTTCGAGGTGCAAGAAATGTACGCTGAAGGAGTCTATACCATAAAAAAGCAGACACATCATGAGAATATTCTCACCAAATCGATACTACTTTTTCTGTCGCCTGGTCCTAGTCCGGAATGGAGGTATAGTTGGACCCTTGAAAAAAAGGAGACGGGTGTGTAAATTAGCCCCCTATTCCGTCAACTTCGTATTGGGCTGTGGCCTTGATTGCAGCAATGCTGAGTAAACATCCATTCCTATTGTATCCCATTTTTAGAGAGCTATTATGTCAAGCTATTCAGAACCAACTTGGGACAAACAAGGGATAACCCGCGTGGCAGAGCGTAGGTCTCCTCCTCCTCCTCCATCAACCTCTTTGTCTAATGGAAACGACGGGCCCAAGAGCCTCTGGATCTGTGCCCCTGCATACGCTTACAGTTAGTGGAGAGCTACGGGCGGTTCCAGCACCGAGAGCCCGATTCCACAGGGGCCCTAGGGAAGTTTCCGGGCCTTCCACAGCAGGGGGCGCAGCCAATCCCAGCGTCCATCATCCCACGGCCCTCGCCCATCCGTCCAGTGACGCTACCTACGTACCCTTGCTTATCTGGGGGAAGGACAGACAGCAAAGCCTTGACGGACGGAGAGGAAGGCGCGAAACCTACAACCTCACAACTATTTTTTCTTGATTGTCGATCCTTTTCTGTTATCACGTCTCTTTTGTCTGTAATTAATTACACTTGTCGCAGCATCGACTTATTCACGAGCGAAACGACACAAACAAATACTCTCCAATTCCGAGGGGAGAAGATGCGCACGCGATACCTCGCTGCCGCCCCCCTTCCCCGACAATGACGCACGCCAGGGACAACAATGGCACCCCGAACCCTCACGGCGAGGATCGCGGCCTGCTCGAGGCCGGCCACGACTTTGACGACGATGACTACTTTGGCGTGGGCGACGACGATGCCCTGAGCAGCCCCGGGAGCGCGGACCTGGCCAAGGGCGGCTCCGGCAAGGCCGAGGACGCCAACGGCCACACCCCCCGGACGCCGGGCCGCGTGCGCTTCGACTTGACACCCGAGATTGTCGGCGTCAGCAACGGCGATGCATTCTCCAACGGGCGCGGCCCGCGGGCATCGGAGGACGACGGATACTTTGATGTGGAGGAGGCGGCGAGCCCTGCGCGGGCGCATCGCATGCCGCTCCTGACGGGCATTGAGGCGCCGAGCGTCACCGTCGCCAACTCGATGGGCGACGCCGGGGAGCAGGCGGAGCACGAGATGAACCGACCAAAGTCGGGGCTCAAGTCGGCCTTCATGAACATGGCGAACTCTATCATCGGCGCCGGTATCATCGGCCAGCCATACGCGGTGCGCCAGGCAGGCCTCGTGGGCGGCATCCTGCTGCTGGTCGGGCTGACCATTATCGTCGACTGGACCATCTGCCTCATCGTCATCAACAGCAAGCTCAGCGGGACGAGCCACTTCCAGGGGACGGTCGAGCACTGTTTCGGGCAGCCGGGCTTGATCGCCATCAGCGTCGCGCAGTGGGTTTTTGCCTTTGGCGGCATGGTGGCGTACGGCGTCATCGTGGGAGACACGATCCCCCACGTGCTGACGGCGATATGGCCAGACCTGCCGAGCGTGCCGGTGCTGGGCCTGCTGGCGAACCGGCAGGTGGCCATCACGGTGTTTGTGCTGGGGATTGGATACCCGTTGACGCTGTATCGGGATATTTCCAAGGTGAGAACCAACAAAAAAAGGGGGAGGGGGAGGGTTTCCCCGGAGGATGTCGTGTGTCTGCGGATGTGTTCCTTCTCCCGTGTGGTGTCGTTAAAAGGAACGGACTAATGGCTTCTGAATAGTTGGCAAAGGCGAGTACGTTTGCACTCGTCGGCATGATGGTCATTGTCGTCACTGTGCTCGTGCAGGGTGTATTGACGCCCGCGTCGGAGCGAGGGTCGTTTAGCCCTTCGCTCCTCCTCGTCAACGATGGCTTCTTTCAAGCGATTGGCGTTATTTCATTTGGTAAGTACCATCATTTGTGCCCCTGAATGTAGATGGGGTTGATACAAGGACGCATATTGATCCATGTAGCATTTGTCTGTCATCACAACTCATTACTCATCTACGGGTCCCTCAAGACCCCTACTATCGACAACTTTTCCCGAGTCACGCACTACTCTACTGGAATATCGATGATTTTCTGTCTTGTCCTTGCCTTGGGTGGCTTTCTCACGTTTGGCGACAAGACACTTGGCAACGTCCTCAACAACTTTCCTGCTGACAGCACCATGGTCAATGTGGCACGTCTCTGCTTCGGCCTCAACATGCTCACCACGTTACCGCTCGAGGCGTTTGTCTGCCGTGAGGTGATGTTGACCTACTTCTTCCCGGACGAGCCCTTCAACATGAACCGACACTTGCTGTTCAGCACCAGTCTCGTGGTAGCGGCACTGGTGCTGAGCTTGGTCACATGTGATCTGGGTGCCGTGTTTGAGCTGGTGGGCGCAACGAGTGCGGTGGCCATGGCATATATCCTACCGCCAATGTGCTACATCAAGCTGACGACACGGAGCTGGCGGACGTACATGGCATATGCAGTCGTGGTCTTTGGCGTTGTCGTCATGGTCATCAGCGTGTTCCAGGCGGTGCAGAAGATGATAAGCAGTAAGTCTCCCTCACTACTCAATGGATGGACAGCGAGAGGTTGGATATCCGAGATTCCTCGGGACCAGCCGGGCCCGGAGCATGTGTTCCTTGACCATGGACTGACTTTTGCCTGCCAGACAAGGACGGACCAGCGGTGTGCGCATGAAGGGCGATGCGACTCGGAACGTCGGACGAAGGTTACTGGCTTCAAGGCCAGCAAAGCATTACTTGGCCTCACCTCACATGGGATGGGCATAAACATAACGAAACACAACACAACACAACGCAGCAGAGCATATAGACTCCCCATTCGCCAGGTGGCGAGGAGAGGTGTACGATTAATACTACCACCACAGACAGACAGACAGCGTGAGCCGGCACGATTCAAGACGCGCAAGGGGCTTGGCTGCGTTGGCAGGCCGAGGGCATCATTGGACGTGGAGGGGGCCAGGGCTAATCATGTACAAAAGGCGGAATCGGGATTGGGAAACATGTATGTAAGTAGACGGGTATGGGCGGGCACTGTCTTTCCTTCCATGTCTGATCGACGACGGAGAACCAGGTACCCGCGTGTCAAGAGATCCACTGTACGCAAGTATGTACGTGTAGTGACAGAGGAGGGCAAGGCATATGGCGTGGTGTCTCGTCTTTTGTTTTAAGCGTCGGCTCGTTTTGGGAAGATCGTGAAGCATTGATCTCTCCATGACCCTATTCAACGCTAAGTTAGACCAGGACGACGACCAGATAGTTCTAGAACATGATCTGTTTCTCTCTCTCTGCCCTAGCCTAGCTACAGTAGCCCCCGCTTGCCACTATTCCTACTGTACACAATCTGATCTTTTTTATTATTACAGCTGCTGTGTTTTATTACTTCTTGTTTTCTTTCAACAAGAAAGAGGCTGCTCGTCTCTCGCTTCAGAGCAAGATTCACCGCCCAGACCATCATGACATGTTGCTCACACGATATAGGAGTACACCCCACCCCCCGCTCCCATACAGGACTTGGGTTGTTTCCATCCAAGATTCATCCAATTCCGCGGGACACTGCACTTTTTTTCCCTTGTTGAGGCTATTCGAGAGAGAAAGAGAGAGAGCCTTGCATCTCGGCCCACGCTTTGGACGAATAGAAGAAAGTGAGCTGAGGAGCCCATCATCACACACACACACCCATACCTATGTACTGAGGAGGGGGGGTCACCCGACGAACGAATCGCACGCGGGGGTAAAACAAAACGAGAGTCCGCTAGAGGAGCGCAGTTGGACCTTTTTTGAAAACCCCGCTCTTCGTAACGTGAGATCTCGTGTGCCTTTTGTGTATGATCCTCTCGGGGACTTTGCTTATATATATTACCACCCTTTCCCCTTCCTTCATCTTCTGCTACTTTAACTCTCTTCAGTACAACTTTTCAGCTTCTTCCGCCTTATCCCAAGTATTTCCATCCCCCCCGCCCCTCATCTCAAGATCAAGATGCAGCCCGTCAACTACAGCCACAGCTCTTGCCCCTCTTGCAGCGCTGCTATCGAGGGCTCTGGCAAGACCTGCTCCAGCTGCGGCGCTGTACGTTTTCCTTCTCTCCATCTGATCACCATCCATTGAAATGCTGACATGTTTTCTTCCTAGCACTGCCCCGTCTAAGCAACAACAAAAACAAGAAACACCCTTTTTTGACGAGAACCATGATGGAAAGCAGGAGTTGATTCAAAACAAGGGGTATAAAGCCCCCCCCCCAAAAAAAACAACTATACACTCGCGGACGGGGAGGCAATGACGTGATGGGAGGGGGTCGCTTTGTTTCTCTTTTTTTTTAAAACAGCACCACTCCTTTTTTTATACTGTTCTGGGCAGGAAATCTCGTTGACCTATTCAAACACTTTCCCTTCGTTTTCAGACTCGACTCAGTCCTCTTTTTACTGTAGATGAGAGAATTCAAGGTTGATCAGAATGGAATCTTTGAACCCACCACCACCATCATCTCGTCCCTTGTGAACCCAATACCCCTCCCTCCATGGCGTCCACGATCTTGCCTCGGCTCCCGCGCTTTGAGTCACTGCCGGGCCTGGAGCTAGGCAGCTCCTGACTAACGCCCGCCATGTGGTGACCAACCTCTGTGTGGTGATTGATGGGATTACATCACCTGTATCACCAATGCGGAAACAGGCACGGCGTCATCAGAGGTGTGAGTGGGAATGGACCACATGACCCGGCGCTGGCACGTGGATAGCGATAGTCCAAGAGATAAGCCTTGTCTGTAGATCGAGCTATCTGTAGTGGGACATGGATAGATCAGATGAGTAGTTGGAGACTGCAGTCAAAAGCAATATCAAGACCGTCAGGACGACATGACACCCAGGCATCAGATAAAGTACAGACATGCACATAGATAGCCGTCACACAGATGAAGCGAGGTACGTACGACAAAAACAATGATTAAACAGGCAGGCCCTACGCAATAGATGTCCCATCTCCATGATCTAAATAACGGTCTCGAGGCTTCAAGAGAAAAAATGAAAAATTTATGACCTGGCCCAGCTCGGTTTCCCAGCCGGACCCCAATTCCATACACACAAACGCTCTCGCCGTCACCGGCCCGCGGAGCCTCCCATGGCCTCCCCAACCATCTCCCGGCGATCCCTCACCCGTCAGCTTCGACCGACAGGTACAGAACCGGAGAGTCGGGGGCGGGAGTCACTCCTCATCCTTCTCCTCGGCAGCCCCAGCAAGAAAAAAAGACATCTGGCCCACCTCCCCCATACGCAATACGCAGATACATAAAACAAAGGTCCCGCTCGCCTGCCAGTGGTGATAAGAAAAAAGACGAGGTATCTGTCGGTATAGCAACCTCCCGCAAATGCTGCGGCATCAGGAGGTCCAAGAAATCATGGGCTCCGCCGACAAGAAAACCATCAATCCAGCGAGAAAGGTCGGCGCGTAGGCCGATGGACCAGACAAGAGCGAGACGATATCAAACTCCAGATTCCGAGAAAACCGATGCATGTCGACAGCCGTCGCCTTCTTGGCTGTCGCGAACCCGTATCATCCGAACTGCCGGGGCCAAGTTGAGGGTGAACTGGAACGACGATGGATTACAACGCAGGATCGAGCCGCAGCACGTATGCCTGCGCTCCGCTCAGAGGGGCTTCGCGCCGTTCTCTACAGAACACGACACTTCTTGTGGGTCTTTCCGCCCTTGCTACGGGACAGAAGGGCAGCCCGGGTGGCGTGCTCAAACACCTCACGGACACCCTCGTTGGTCTTGGCTGAGCACTCAAGGTACTTGTAGGCAGAGATCTTCTTGCGGATCTCCTCACCCTAGAGATGGAGTTGTTAGCATGATACTTCATGATGTAAGGAGGTGTGCCTGTCTTGGCCGGGTGAAGCCGGACAGGGGCATTCCTTGGGGGTCGGAGTCGTACCTCTTCGGGGGAAACGGGCTTCTGGCTCGTCTTACGAAGCTCCTCGATCGTCTTCTGATCGTATCGGAGATCCTTCTTGCAGCCAACGAGGATGATGGGGAGACCCTGGCAGAAGTGCAGAACCTCGGAGATCCACTGTTAAAGAGCACGTGTCAGTAAGGCTGTGCCGATCGAGGGAGGGCTATCAGCTCTGGGCGAGGCTGAGCGTCAACGAACCTTCTCCTGGACGTTGTCGAGGGAATCGGGGGAGTCGACGGCGAAGCAGATCAGGATAACGTGAGAGTCGGGGTAGGACAGGGGTCGGAGACGGTCGTAATCTTCCTGGCCAGCAGTATCCCATAGGGCGAGCTCGACGTGCTTTCCATCGACCTCAACATCGGCCACGTAGTTCTCGAAGACGGTGGGGACGTAGACCTGAAGGGTGCATCGTTAGCATGGGCATTGATGATGTTGATGACTTGTATTGATAATCGAAACGAGGCTCGGTCGCGAAGGGGTCGTCGTTGTGGAGCCGGGTGATGGAACGGAACATGATAAAGGCGTCGTTGTCGTCGAGCCAATGCTTACCTCGGGGAAAGTGCCCTTGGAGAAGACACTGCAAAACGGGTTAGCATCGGTCTGATGGTATGTGGCGGCGATGGTGATGGTGATGATGAATATGGTAACAGGGGGACGGGGAGGCAACCGATGGTCATCACGATGCTGAATGGCGCCAACAGAGTGAGGCCATCACCAAGCACCCAAGGACCGGATCGCCAGCAGCAACTGGATTCTCTTGTCATGGGCGCTCGGCCTGGTTGCAGCAACGGCGACTGTCGACGGCACGATGGATGATAACGGGGGCAGGTTGGCAAACTCACATCAACAAACAGGTTTTACCGCAGGCACCATCGCCGACGATGACGAGCTTTCGGCGAATCTCAGCCATGGCGTTTGTTGGGATGTGGTGAAGTTGAATAAAATATGAGAAGTAAACGGCGTTGCTGGCGTGGATGCGAGCTGGAGCTTCGGGTGATGTTGCAGGATGTGAGTTTCGCGGAGAGCGGCGCTGCGGGTCGATGGGGGATGGAGAAGGAGGAGAGTTGGACGCGGAAAGAGGACGTCAGAAGGGGGTTTGGGTTTTGGCTTGGTTTTTTTTGGTTGGTAGGTAGCGGCGGCGGGCGGGAGAGCGAGAACGAGGGAAGAAAAGAGAGAGCAGAGAGGGAAATGTTAAGGCAGCGCCAGGCCAGGCAGGCAGGACGACGGACAGACAAGGACAGATAGGACCAGCACAGACGGGACAGGACGGCCAAGAGTGGACGGGAGGTACCTCTGGCGCACGGGGTGGGAAGCTCTAGCAGCTAGGTACCTGCCTGGGCCGGGGCGTCGTTGCTGGGGTTGGCGAGTGGACGGTGCAAGGTTGTTGGGACGAGGGCGTCTATGATTCGCACTGTGTTTTCAGGCAGGCTGGGCCGTGGCTCAGGCGATTGGCAGTGAGAGGGCAATGTGCAATCGACGGACGTGAATGTGCAATGGCAGCTGGACGTGATGAAATGACGGACGGCCCGGGGAGTTTGGCCCTTTAAAAACGGGAGGAACTAGCCTAAGACGCCTGTTTCGAGAATGGGCTGTTGGGCTTGGAATCCAATCCTGTCTGGTAGCGCCGCGCGAAGAAGGAGGCTGATGCTGATTCTGTGCGGTGCTGCTGCGCTGCGCTGATGGCGTTTGCTGCTGCTGCTGATGATAATGGAATGGATGCCTGGGTAGGTAGGTATCGGTGGTCGGTCTCTTTCACCTATGGAACTCCCGCTGCACCCAGAGCTCTCTTGCAGCAGTAAAACGGGGCGACGGCAGATGAGCTGCGTCGACGCTTTGTTGTTTGGTTTTCTGTTGCTGGGGCTGCAGCACTTGCTGGGGGTCTGGACTGGGCACTCTTTGATGATGGATGGGTGGTGTTTCCCCTGGACAGACCGGGCTGGGCAGACGGAAAAAGCAAGGCCAGATGAGGTATCCTTTGGCTGGCGTCACCGCAAACGAGGTACCTTGGATCCGGTAAGGTTGGTTGGTAGATCCTGAGGCAGCCAACGGCGTGGCCCTGGCGTCGGCTGGTGGGTAGGTGGCAACAACCGCTAAGACCGTCCCCTATTCAGCGACCGGTTAGTGGAGTCTTGCCCCAGTGCGCCAACAGTGCGCATCTCCCCGTCGTCACAAGCCTCTATTTCCCGGGAGGGGGGAAACTCACAATCGATGGATGGAACTGAGGTGGCAGGCCCAGTTTATTTCTGACCGACACGGGAGTCCTCCGTGAAACTTTCAGTGGGATGGAGCAGTTTGGCGCCTTGACGCGGCCCCGTTGTGCTGTGCTGTGCTATGCTGTGCTGTGCTTTGCGGTGCGTGCTGCAGGGCGTGCTCAAACGGACAATGCCGGTGATTATTACCGGATAATGACGAGATGAGATGGCAGATCCGGCTGAATGATGAACCACAAAGGATATGAAGGGTGATGGTTGATGGGGTTGGCTGTTTGATCAAAGCCTGGTCGTTTGATTGAGGGGGATTGTTAAATCGCACAGCAGATTGCTTGGATGGCCTCTTTTCCACGCCCAATCTGTCGTCATCTTTCACGCTCTTATACTACGGGACAAAAGTCCTTGATGCACTCTGACTCTTTGGTTTGTTGTCAGTCAGCCCTTCACGGCCTCCAGCAGTCTGGATAGGCAGAAGGCGTCGACAACAGCAACAACAACAACACCATGGCACGCCGTCCGCATGAGTCTTCACGCTCTTCTCCGTCTGCACCGTTCCCGTCAGACGCGGCCTGACGTGCGCGCGCCAGTCCTTGGCCCACCAAACAGAGTCCTGTCGCCGCCGCCGCCGGGCCTTGCTGCTGCGTCCTTCTACGTACCGCCGGACACGAGGCTTCATCCATAGCTCCGGGGCTGAAACCGTGGCTCAGCCTGTGTCATTCGGGCAGCACGACGACACTAGCTGTAGATAATCAGCCTCGGGCTGCATCATCACATTTGCTTCCGCTGGCCTGTAGGCCATGGCATCGGGAACGGGATCCCGACCATCCAAGGGATGGGATCTGGTCTTGGGGAGATTTCCAACTGGGATCCGGCGGCTATTGCCAACAGCTCTTGTTGTCGTCATGCCCCCAAGGGGAAATGGCCGGCGTTTGATGTTGATGACCCTGGGCTCCCTCCTTGCCTTTCATCATGCTTGAGAATGAACAGAGAGGCATGCTCGCTTGCATGTCTTTACCTCCCTGCTGCTGACCGGTATCCTCCTTTACTGATTCACTGCACCTATCCTATCCGATCCAGCTCCTCCGTACCCAGCAACCACTCAAAGGCTTACGTAGCGCCATCTCGACAAAAAAGCTTTGGGCGAAGTGACGCTGGCACAAGCTTCTCAGCCCCTGGTCCGTCATGCAATGCACGGCGGAGTCGCCCTGTGCCATCCCGTCCCCGCTTCCCTGGCCTGGGGCCAACCAGATGTTTACGGGTGAGCCAGCGAGAGAGCTCGCGACGGGTAGCAAAGTCCTACGGTTGACCCAAAAGTCTAGGACTCATCCCCCGCCTCGTCTTGGTGAAGGTGTCAGGGTCCTTGTTGACCTTGGGTTGGCCATGGGTGAAAGATACGGTCTGGGCCTTGCACGCGAACCTCCTCTGACAGAGGATTGATCTATCTCATTGTCCTGGGCTGGCCTTCAACTCTGCGTGACACCTACCCAGGCACGTGCCTGGCCCCTGTCTCAACATCGTGACCTAAAGTCCTCCCTGTGAACGGAGGGCTGTGCCGAAAGCAGACGCAGCTTTGATTGTGTCATGTGAACCCTTTCTTTCATCCCTTCCTAACTATTGTCATCAGAGTTGCCTGACTGCCAGGCATATGATATCGGATGCCGATGCTCTTTACGCGTATTCCAGAAAGCAATGTTTACCCCTCCCGACACGACGACGTGATAATGCTTCATTCGAAACTGCAGCATCTGCTGCATGGTGTTTCATTGAGCCGTGAGAAGCCCCCTATGTGCTGCGGAAGAGCCAAGTTTAGAGTCCGTACTTGAAACTTGGTGCATGTTGATGCTTGCAATGTTTGGGCTATTGAAGCGAGCCTTGCTTGAACCAGTCCCGGAGGCCTAAAAACTTCAGGCCCGAGCGACTGGAGTTTCCTCGCTGTTACCTCTCATGCAGGTGGTCTCACAGAGCTAAAGCGAGGGCAAATTGCTTCAACGACATGAGGGTATCACGACCTCTGTACGGAGTACAGTGCTAGACACAGTACAAAGATATACCCCGCACTCGCCCTACCGCGGCTAATTCCGTTCTCAAGGTTGAGAATTTCCACCTCAATCGTCCACTCCACAACGAATTCATCGTCACGCCCAAGCGACAACTCGGCGCCCACAGCTCGTTCCCGCCCAATGGGTTACTAGAGCCTGCGAATTCCCTCGATCAACCCTCGCAGCTCGTCCCCCCGACTCCTCCGCCATGCAGAAGCTCGCCAAGCGAGTCGCCCAGGCCCAGCGCCAGGCCGGTCGTCGTGCGCAAAAAGCTGCCCATAATGAACGAACCAGCTACAAACTCCGGAACCGGCAGGCTTTCCAAGGCGCCGTCTCCGAGGTCCGAAAGAATCTCCTCGAGGCGAAGCGTGCTCGAAAGGAGGATTGGGAGATGGGCCCTCTTGCCCCGAAGCGTGACCTGGGCTACAACGAGTACGGCGTGTTCTCCGAGAGTGTACGGACGGATTGGTCCAACTACGGCTTCTTTACACCACGGCCCGAGGTTCTTCAGCAGCGATGTGCTTGGGCTGGAGGCGTGAAGCAGCTCAGCCTTGCTGTCTCTGATCGAGTGGTCATTATGGATGGACCGGACAAGGGCAAGATTGATCGTATCAGATCAATTAGCGTCCAGTCGGGATCTGTCACCCTTGAGAAGAGCCACCGGGTAAGAATTGACGCTTCAATGGCAGGGTTGCGGAAACTAATCGAGTCAATAGGCAATTACTGCTGGCATGTTTGGCAACGACAGCCGGTCCCAACCTATGCCCATTTCGATCGGCTCAATCCGCCTCGTCTACCCCATCACCAACCCCCAGACTGGATTAACTAGGGACGTTGTTATCAACCAGCTTAAGTCAGTTCCCCCAAACATGAAGTCGCCCAACATGACCATGGACCGATGGGAGCACGGAAACAAATGGGACCGTCTGGTCCCCGGAATCAACGTCGTCATCCCCTGGCCCACGCTGGAGGCACCAGAATACGAGACGCACGCCAGCGACACTCCCCGCGAGGCGGCTGAGAACCGAACTTTCTACTACAACCTCCTCTCCGCCCCTATGCCCGAGACCGTTCTCGACGAACTACGAAACAAGTTCTCCAAGTTCCGAACACGCCACGAGGAGTGGTATGTCCAGCAGAAGGAGGGCGAGGCGGAAGCCACACAAGCCCGACAGGATTCTGTCCTGTCTATGCAGACTCCCCTCCAAGAGTTCCACGCCCAACAGCGCGAGCTGCGTGCCGCTCGGGGCGAGCCCGAGCTCAGCGACGAGATGTTGGAGAAGCTGGGTGCCATCATTGCCCAAAGGAAGGAGGCTGCTCTCGAGAAGGCTGGCGTGTCCGAGGTGGTGGCAGCGGATTCTTCGATACCTCCCACAAAGACAACACCTCCCCCATCTCAATAAATGTTTTGGATATGGGATTGGGGGCGAAGATGACGGGGAAGATGTACCAGGAATGGTACCACGTGTACTTATATGTGTGCAACAATGTACATCACGAAACGCAAGATAGACGCATTTTCCTGTCCACTACTATGGCTCTCCTAACGAACGAATTGATTGCATGACCTGACAACTTTACCTCCTGGATACATGCATATTCAACGCTCCATAGCCGCAAGGGTTACAAGTAAAGACTAAGCTCAATTAGTGAGCCTGCTTCCCTTGTCGACAATCTCTCGCTCGGGCTGGGTTTGAATCGGCATTGGTCTTCTCTGCAGCAGTTCAGGGGCTTGTTGGGACAGCGGCAGTCGTCCTTGGATCAAGCAATCCTGCATGGAGACCCGACGAAGGACATGAGCCTTGGATTTTCAACGCCAGAGCAAGAGTTTTGATTAGCAATACAGTCTGGGTGACGTTTGGATCGGAAGGAGCGTACTATTCAATGCTGTCAATAGGGGCGATGGAATTGGCCTATCGCTTTGGATGTTCCGAGCAAGATTCCTTGGCAACGTGTAACCAGCGGCGCGGTGTGACATGGCAGTTCCTGATGTTACTGAGATAATTCGCTTACCCATTGTTTGAATGCTCCTAGTGAACTGGACTCGAGATGGTGAACTCAAGGGCGGGCTGGAGGGATGCCCCCGTTTGGGCTGCTTCACTTACAGTTGCCAATGACCAGTCACCACAACCCCCCTGCACTTGCCCCCAAGATAAATATTCAATATTTAAGTAAACACTGCTTTGGAGAGAATTGCCGAGTTTCTAGGAATTCCGAGGTTTCTAGTTCCAAGCCCCGAAAGAGTAAACGCCCTGAACTGGTTCACCTTCCTTTTGGATGCCGACGTGACCACTTGTGAAAAGGTCGAACAACAAAATGCCTGAAGCCACTGCATGTGTATTTATGAAAGTTCATTGAATTTAAGCTTGATAGAGTAATGAGAGCTGGAGCATGGATAGTCCAGCAAGACGTAGCGGATGAAGTCTGGCAAGGTGAAGGCGAGCGTAAAAGCAAAGAATGAACCAGACCGGAGAGAATACAATTCAAGTGACGGAGAGTGGAAAATTGAATAGGTCGTCATTCCTTCTCAGTAGATTACAACTCTGTGATACACATCCTCAATATTGAGTGATTCTCATCATCTTGCGAGATTGCGTGCAACAACTCGCGTTTCTCTTTCTACCTAGTATACATGTAATGCCCCAGCATGATATCAAAGTCTTGTGTGACTATTCCTAAGGCCTCTAGAGCATGGCTCTCGGTTCCTTGGGATCGGCGTCGGAGTTGTTACAGTCGCTTGTTCTGGTGTCGGGAGACGCAGCCCCCTGAAAGAGGCGGTCTTGAAGCGAAGAGGTATCGTAAATGAACCGTAGGAGCATAGAGACATCGATTCCGGGCCTGATAGATTTTAGCTGTAGGTGGCTTCCTTGGACACGGAATGTTGCTGTTGCCTTACCGTGCCTCACCCGCGGCTGCGGTGTAAGTGGAAGTTGTGTTGGGCGACATGGTGAAATGTGGAGTTGAAGGCTAGGCAACCCGTAGGGGTGAAGATGAAAGTGATGGGGTAAAAGAGAGAAAAGAACTTGTGAGATTATATAAGTTATGAAAGAGAGTGTCGTGAAATTTGAAGTTTGCAAGGTGAGGTTGGTATCTGGGCCTTGAGCTCAGGGAGCGCCATGCTTGAGATGGAACCAAAGCATCATCACACCGGGGAATTCGACAGCTTTATGGACAAAGGGATTCTACTTTGAGGCCTTCTAGAGCGGGTCGCATAATCACAAGCTAAACTGTTGATGAGTGCCTGGACAGTCTCGTTCCTGTTTCCCCGGGCGACTTCAACCCAACTACACGAACTGGCCCTGGCAGCAAAAAGCTCTCGGGCCAATCATGGGGAAGGAAGGAGGTCGTTCTGGAAAGATGGCGTCGAGTGTGGTAGGGCCGAGTGTGGTAGGGCTGCGGGATGCGGAATTGAAGATGCAGATTGATCCCAAAACAAAAAAGCGGTAACAAGCGAGTTGAGGATGATTCGCAGGTTTAATGCAGGTGTGCGTGGGTGTGTGCTGCAGGTAATCCGGAAACGGTAACCTCCAACCTGTCATGGCTTGGAAAGCCGTCGCAACCCCCCACGGTTGGAGGGTTGCGTTTTGAGGTCCTGGAAGCCAAGTCGAGCAAAGCCACCCTCCCATCTGGGCGTCGCGAAAGGCCTCACAGCCTCGAGAGAAGGCGGTGAACATGCACGAGTGATATCGCACAGCTGATTGGCCCCGATGTATCCGGTTGGTGTGTCTCTCCCGTCAGGCTGTCGTTCATCTTGGCGAGGCTTTGGAGACAACATCCTTCGAGGGGGCCCGATCAAGTGGCGGTGATGGTGCAAGGCCCCAAAGAGTGTGTGTTGGTTATGGCATGCCGTGGGAGATTGAATCTTACTGCACCCGATCAAAATCACAAACGAGGAAATGGCGGTCTGTAAAGGTTGTTTAGAATCCAACTGGATTCATGATAACTCATTCTTCAGGTTGAGCAACCACACAGGCCGATCCCTTGCCAGCATTTTGGGCGAATGCTGTGTAAACCACCACCTCATCCCTCCAAGTGTACACGTCGGCCTGTCCACGTCGAATGAGGAATGACCCATCTGCCCGAAAGTGCAATTCCCAGGTACACAACGCATTATTGCTACGTTGATGTCTGGCCGCGAGGCCAGGCTGAACAAAGGGGTGAGGGTACGTTACTTCTTGTGCTATGCCTTGACTGTTTCAACAACCTGCAGGATCGTGGCTAAAGAGGAAGACAAATCGGGAGTGGGTGTCTGTCAAGTTGAGAGCCCCCTAACCTCAAAGTCCGGCCCGGTGATAAGCGCAAGAGGCCATACTTAACCGTTGGCAATTGTCCAAGACGACAGCTTGGATCGATCAAAGAGAACGACACCAGGCCACGGCATGTATTACTATTCATGTACGTAAATGATCGCAGTGAGACCCAGCCCTTCTTGCCTCCACTCAATGGATGTTCTCTAAGACTTCGTTTTCCGAAGCGTGAACTGGGCGTTCCGTCATCCCTCCTGAAGACTGCTGCCGAGGCACGCAAGAGGGTCATCTCGAGACTCGACGATGGAGTCGTATAGCTGCAGCCGGGTGTAGGTAGGGTCTGATCCGGCACACTCCAACACCGTGTCACACATTGACGACACCGTTGACGCCTCTGTACATGAGGGGGTCTGTAGATGCTGATGTCTATGGTACACGGTGTGCCCTTGATGTGCAGGACCTAGTTGCTGTCGGCGCCGGGCGTCTGGACGATGATGAACTCGGACGAGGTTGGGACCAGGCAGCCTTCGGAGGGTCAGGGTGTGCAGGTTGCCTACTTCGTGGCTTGACACCGCGCTGTAATCGATGGACGACCCGATGGGATGTTCTTGAGGACGGCTCGGATCACTGGCGCCTACTCCCCGGTAGCCGACGAAGAACGGTACGACTCGGTAATAACGGTACCTAGTTAACGTTGTGGTGCTACTACATTCGGAGATGGTGAGAGCGGTTCCAATTACGGCATTTGATTCAGCTGTCGCTATTGCTGTGAGTGCCGCGGCTGAGGAGCTGTACCTGCACATAGTACCGGCGCTGGGTTTAGAGAGTCACTAGGGCAATGGCGGAGGCTATTTGCCTCGCTAAACCTACTGCTCAGCGAGCTTTGAGGGAAAGGCTGTGAGTATGTAATAGCTGACTTATGGTAGCTCTCAAGTCCTGCGGGAGAGTCTTGACTATATATTCAGGGGTCTCTTTCCCCAGCTTGCAGTCAGGACTTGGAATGGGTGCGCTAGGGGTCAACGGTTCCGCCGACAGAGCGGGAGGCTATCGGCCCAGCTGATTTGACACATAGCCTGCATGAGTACCTCTTACGGTCTTGAAACGCAGAAACTACAAGTTGATATTGATCTTATGAAAGACCTTGATTCCAAGGGGCTTCCTGGAGTGTATAGGCCGCTTGTGAAGTGCATTCTTCCACATACGACCATACCCACTGGAGAACTCGGGATCCCGTCCGCTCTCCCATAGATAAGCTAGTGAGGGGCGGATTAGTAGTTGGGTCGGTGACGACCAGCGAATCCCCGCTGTTGTATGTTTTTTGCTGCTCTTTTGTCTTTTTGTTGTTTTGAGATCCCCTCTGATTGTGGTAGATTCGATCGGTTCCCAATGCCCTGTTCAAGCCCCCCGTTGGCTACAGATAAGCCACCGCAAGATCCCAGCAGTTGCATAGCCAATCAGGAATTAGAAGCCGGTCTAGCAAGGTTTCAAAGCTGACCAAGGTCCTTGCAGGTGATGGAGAAGCAGTGCCATGATACAACTACGCAGGTAGTAACTACATATATCTGTACTTTAAAGTAAAGATAGCCAATTCCGAGTTGCCGGTTTATCATACGTAGACCTCCTCAGTCATATACTCAAGACTCGAATGCGCACTCAGTCAAGTGTGGTCGTTGAATGTGACAGATGCTTGATGTAATTTCGAGACATCCATGCTTACTTCTTGTCAACCACTTATACTGCTGCTTCTGAAACCACCCTTGTTCATCGTTATTAGATAATTGACTGCTTGGTGTCGAGGCAGCTCCAAGGGTGGTCCTGGCATTGCTAGTCGATGGCTCAGGGGGAAGTGCAGTGTAAACTCGTCAAACCCGTAATCAGTCCATACTGATATTCAGTCTTGAGCTTTATATGACTCCAAACTTGGGCCAGACTCCTATCTCGGGAGTTTATTCTCGGTTATCGCTGTCTTTCGCGTGAGAGAAGTTTAGGAGGAGCGGATATGTAGCATACTAATTTAGCTATTTAATGCACCTTTATTATTATATCTTAGTATAGGTACCTAAGGGCAATAAATAGCGAAAGAAATTTCCAATATGAAGTCTTGGGTCATGAATACCAGCAGGGTGTGGACGAATGGCAGCGTGTTGGTGTCTCCCCCACCGTCTCGGTGATCCGTACCCCGAAGCCGAGGGCTTGTTTGAACGTCTCATCGGTCGCGTCTACGATGGAGCTCCCGCCCATCGCAACGTCTGTAATATCAAGATTAAATAAATAACCAGTAGACTACACGATCGAAAGCTCGGGAAGCTATGGTCTTTGTTCGACTGAGCCAGTGTCACAAACGGTTCGAGGCTAGTTGGGTGACATCTTGGCGCGTAGCACACACTGTAAGACATTTCTCTGTATGGCAAATGGCATTTCACTGCATCACCAGACACGAGGTTGGATTAAAGTCAACTTGACGGTGCGGTTTGGTTCCAACTTTTTCTTTCTTTCTTTCTTTCTAAACAACTGATATGATCGTACAAGAAGTAGGACCTGTCGCCTTGGGAGTCATATGGTGATGTGTAGGGTATTGAACACCCAGTGACAACTATCCACCTCAAATCGGGTGTGCAGCAATGGCTCATAGCTTAGCCATGACCTTCTTGACCCCTTCAATATCCTTGAGATCGATGTCATCTGAGGACTTGTCCCTTGTTGTCGTTGTTGTCGCCGTCGTTGCTGCTGCTTCTGCTGCTGCGTCTGCTTCTGCTGCCATGGCACGCTCGATCAAACGACTTGGGAGAGGGGACGTGTCGTAAATGAATACGTTGAGCATAGCAGGTCTGGTGTCGCCACTATGAGCACATTGTGAGATGGGACATGTAAAAGACATTGAGGGAACTTACATCCCCTGGCTCCCTGAGGGAGTCGTGTTTGAAACAGGAGCGTGTAAACTCATGATGGGTACCAACTTGGCGGCGATAAGCATGGATGAGGGTCGTCTAGGTAGAGATAGAGACTAAGAAAAAGGATAGCATAAGGAAGTGGCTGGAGGAACACGAAGATGAAAGGGGGAGGGAGAAGGATAGACTTGGTGTCGGGGTAGGAGCCAACGCAAGAGACTGAGTTGGCAACTGAGCGAAGAGAAGGGGAGGTGATGAGCAACTGTCAGGTCCGAGTCTGCTCTTGCATCGAGGGATGAAGGGAAATTGACAGAGAGGCCCCGGGCCTCTTATAGGTAAGAGGGCGGGATTTCCGCATGCTGAGGAGCAGACGAGAAGAGAGCTGAGAGCATGGAGGACACGGAGTGCCTCCACCGGTGGCTAACTATTTGATGGGCTAGTGACTGGGGGGAGGCAGCTCCGAGCTTCAATTGAGCTCGTGATAGGATATGGGATTCCGGTTTTTGCAGACGCACCCCCCCGGCATAGCTCCGACGCACATGAGGCTTGGCGCGGTTGCCTTCTTTTTGCAGAGCCTCAAGCCTGAGGACTCTGTGGGGTTTGGCGAACCAGTCCGCCTATTGCCCATGAGGCTCTTGACGTTTTGCGAACCAGTCTCACCCCTTGATGTTGCAGCTTCGAGGCTCTTGGGACCTTGGCGAACTGGTTCGCAATCCCAACACTTTAACCTTATTGCCCTGACATCCCAAGCCGTGGGGATCAGTTCCAAGGAGCTTATGATGCCGATGAGCTTTCACTGCCGGTCCCTCAGTAGCCATTACTCGCGGATGGGCTAGCTATTGCTTGATACGGCCTCCTCTGAGCGCTCGCTCAACACGAGGCCCGGTGATAAATGGTACCGACCACCGTGCGATGGAAGGCCATGGTAGCCTGTAGTCTTCGCGATTGACTTATACGTCTAGTTTTAGGAGGAGAAAGGGGAAGCAAAGAGCTAGCCCTACGCACGGCACGGCACCGCCTCGCGTGCTGTCACCGGCCGACTTTGTTTACCCGTCGAGTCTGCAGGCGTTGGTTTGCCTCGCCGGCTCGCCGCCTCACCCCGCCAGGTGGAATCTATACCTACCCACACACCTACGGAGTACGTACCTACTAGTTACGTAGTCCCGTCTACCTACAGGATCCCACGGAATTGTGGCTCAAGGCGCCCATGTCAAACCGGTTTACCCAACCCAAGCCCGACCAAGTGTTATATGCAACTACACCGCATTTGTTTCACTGTGTAAGTGGTACTTGATGTATTGACATGTAGAAGTAGGGAGTGGATATTTAGCATACCAACTTACCTATCCTAAGCAAATTATTATCAGTTTCTTATTACTTTATTATATAATAATAAGCTTAAAATAAAAAAGAATAACCCAAGGTAAGATAGATTCTTTATTAATTATTTATTAAATCTTTATATTAAGATTTATAAAGGTCTCTATTAAAGATTTATTACTATTATACTAAGATGTAAGAAGATTTATACTGAGATTTACTCAGGTCTCTATTAAAGATAGATTTGCTATCCTTACCTATATTAAGATATAAGAACAAAGGGTCGTCAAATATGTAGGTAGCCAAATTGGTATGTCAAAATCCGCTCCCTGGAAGTATTCAATGTCTCTGACGAAACATTCCCACTGTTATCATCACATCACGGCGGAAGATCAATGAGAGCTGCTCTGGTTTCTCACTAGCAATGGGTTTCGTTCAGCCAAGACTCCCGGTTTACAAAAGGACACTTCTATCTGATCAAGTTTATGCATGCCTGAGAAGAAGTATGCAAGTCGCACCGTCGGTGGTTCACGGCAAGACCACGAGGACGGGATCGCAAGACAGTTATTAAAGACCATGTCTCGAATAAGACGTAGCCCCTAAGTTTAAGTGTCCTATGCGATGAACTGACCATACTATCCTAATGTAGACTATCTCAAATAGTTCCGCAACCTCCTCCATTCACCTGACCAAGATAGGTAGTCATCCATCTCGTAACCATTCACTCTGCAAATATGGGGGCTACCAGCGCCAAGATACTGACTCTACTTGGGCTTCGGCCTCCCACCACGGTGCGGGGCCTCTCTGTCGAGTTACGTTCGTCCCTCGATCCATACAAGTGCAGATTCGGACCTGCCATTTACTCATCGCCCCCCCTCTCTTTACTTAGTTATCAGCTCAGTCTCTTGCGCCGGCTCCTGCCCCCGAGACTAAGTCTTTCCTTCTTACTCCCCCTTTTATCCTCGTGTTCTTCTAGTCACTTTATTGTGTCCTTTCTTTCGGTTTCCATCTCTACAGACGACCCTCATTCATACTTTTCGCCACCGAGTTGGAGAAACAACAGTAGCAGAAGCAGCAGTACCAACACCATCACCGTCACCATCACCATCGCCATCATCATAACTTTTGGCTGTTTCGCCTCTCGCTTTCTTAATCAATTAATTTTACCATCAAAACGTAAGTCGAATTGTGAGTATTTACTATTTAGGTAATTAACTGACACTGCAGACTAGTTGACCCAGTTACACGATGGCATCCCCCGTCGACCGCCCCGAGACCCGCCCGTCTCTTCAAAAGCCCCTTGCGAACCCCCCGGGAGAATAGAGAGATCACTTGGCCTCGAAGCCCCCAGGACCACTGGATTTGGCCTGAGCTATGTCATGAGGGCTTGGCTGAATCCCTTCGTACTCTGTTGCGGCGCTTGTGAAGTCGGAGGAGGCGGCGGCGGTGGCATCCGCCCTTTGCATCAGGCGCTCTTGAAGGGAACAAGTGTCGTAGATGAATCGAGCCATCATGCTTTCCTCGGTTGGTCTTGTGTTTGGATCGGGCTTCTTGGCTGGAGGCATCTCGCAGCTCGCGGGGGCTGCATCATCAGAAGCCTCGTGGGAAACCATGAGAGGAAATTAGACAGGGACAAGGTTATTGAAGTCTTGGAAATCTTGGTCGTTGAGAATTGTTATTGCGAGTAAGAAGCGACTTGAGAGGCACGAAGAAGGCTCTTAGCTTGGTGGCGCGGGGGAGAGAATGGTGAAGGGCGGGTGAGATAGGATTGTCGGGGGAGACAGTTCAAGTCTTATACTTGTCGCGTTCATAGAAAAAAGACTGAATCAGAAACAATTATGGTGTTGGTGGACTGTTTTTACTTCAATGAGGAGAGTCATGGTTGTGCGACTGGGCTTGTTTGTATCAAGAAGAGTCAACCCCTTGATGGGACACGAAGAAGAAGGGTCACCTGTAGGTTAACATGGTCAGCATTCATATCAAGGCAGGGTAATACTCATCACAAGTATATTGCGACCCCAATCCTAAGCCCTCTGGCGGCGGCTGTTCGCTCAGGGTTTGCTTCGTGTGATTGATTGACGTGCCATGTATTTGAGAATCAGCCAGCTTCAAAGCCCACAATGAGTGCACAAGGGAGAAGAGTCAGTACAAAAGGTGGATTAATGCGCGTTTGGAGGCCTGATTGACTCTCAGGGGCGAGACAGCAGGACCTTCCATTCCCAATCACTGGATATGGATCGTATGGCAACAGCGGGCACATAAACCGGGCAAACCTTTCGGCAAGACCATCATGCCAGACGTCTACCCGCTGCCCCGACATGTCATTCCCGTAGACCGTGTCGAGATGATAAACCATGACTATCTTGTACTTCCCAGCACCCGTCCTCTGGTGAATTCGAGCCCTTAGCACACAAGTTAGTCAAGTCTCTATAGATTGTCTCTGCCGAGAGGCAACCCCGGCAATCCTGTGCTAGTGATGATTTCTCCCAATGTCTTGCGCGTACCCTACCTTGCCAATTGTGCCGAGATGTCGCTTCTGACGAGTAGAACGATGAGCGCACCCAGTCCCACCGGCGCCTTGAGGAGTGATCCTTTTCGTAGCGACCCTCGCCGTGCTCCACGAAGGCGTCTTTCCATGAGATGCCAGCCTGCAGCAGGGACGGCAAGTCGTCGATGCAGAGACGGCATGCTATAAACCAGGGAGAGCATACTACATGCTGGGCATAGGTGTAGGCCTCGAGCGTTATCATCCACCCCCAGTACTTGGTCCAGTCGTGGCAGCTCGAATCGGTCGTGCGGGTGGTGGGACTTGCGATGGTATACTCAATCTCGCCCGGTTGCATGGGCGTTCCGTTCACTGCGAGAACGGATGCCACCTCCTGCTCGATGGGACGCCAGCGTATCCTACGGAGCCATTGGATCAACCTTTGCCTCGCAGTTCGGTCTGGGGTTGGTTTCGTAGTTTGGTCTAGGGCTGCTGCTCTACACACCTCCCTGGCATCGCTTTTTGATCCGCGCATCCACCAGGGGCCTACGGCGACAGCGGTGTCGCCATTGCCGGCAATCCAGCCTCTCAGGGCAAAGGTGCCAACTCGATGGCTCGTGTCGGGTCCGAGGACCTCATCATTTCCTGGCCGTGTGCAATCCAAGTAGTGCTGGTCGACTGGCCTAGTGACCACCTTTTCGTAGGCTGGGGGTGGGATATTGACCATGGCTGCTGCTATGATAGGGTCTGAGGGATGGATCAAGATGTTGGTGATGGCGGAGAAAATATAGAAAGAGATCTGGGGAAAGGTGGCATTTATATAGCATGGCCTGTGAGTTTGTATATACCCTTCGGGGGAATTCATGTAGAAACTTCCATTGGATATGGTTAGAGTTGAGGTCCGCGTCATGTAAGTGCAAGTATAAGTATGGTTTGGCTGGGTCCAAGAACTTTGAGCAATAAAAGCAAAGCATAAAGTTAATCTGAATAGGGAGACTAGAAGGGATTCTATAAGAACTCGACTTCACATTGCATCTTTCTCTCCTACTCTCGAAGCACCATTAGATTATAAAATGAAGAAATGTTACCAAGGGTTCACCAAGGATAACCCAAATGGAGATTCGCTCCCTTCTGAATAATACTGGTGATAAAACGTGCTGCCCTCATCGAATTTGATTCAATACCTGCATGACCGTTCTTCTTACAAAGAGAGGCCTTTGTCATCATGCCCGGGCGATAGTACATTTTGCAGTTTCCTGTGGCCGTTTGGTGGTACGAGTTACTCCTGGGAGCCCGTGTTACGTGCGTCGGCTCAGCGAAACGCCTCCAGCACTCGTAGCCGATATGTCCTATCTAGTCGAGCCATTCAAGCCTGTAGTCAAACAAATAGAGAGGCCTTCAGCGGAATAGAAGATGAGGCTCCGCGGAGCCTTTCCGCCCCCTCGCGTGTTCAGTCTTGACTGTCCCATGGTGCACCCTGGGACCTGGTTCTTGTGCGCCAGGCCGCGTAGCTTAACTCAGCCGCAGCTTCACGAGCAGAATCTCGATTAGGCAGACTGGGATGAGAGGGCGCACGCATATGCAGCCTCTCGTCTACCGGCCCGTTGGCCGCACTCGGAAATAACCGGTGCTACGGATGACTGCATGCAACTGTCCGCGGACAGCCTTGTGCACAGGAACATGGGAACGCACTGCGCCGGGCAGTTTGCAAGACAAAATCGCCTGGGAGATCTGTTTCAGGATATCCATCAGGGCATTGGGCAGGCCCCTCTGGCGACGAGCCACGTCGTCTTGCATGGACGGTGCTGGTGGAAAGACCCCCTTTTCATGACACAGCATGTTGGGTGTCGCACACTGAGATAAAAGGGTCGCATCAAGTGCAATGCGTAACCCATCTCCTCGGGATATTATAGCGATGGATGGGAAAGCCGTTTTGGACAGAGACATGGCTGATTCACATGTAAATAAATGTGAGAAAATGCCATCTATTATTACTCAAAACTCTCCAATAATTCTAGTCAAGCTCTGTTCCCAGAGGTGAACCATGGTCCACGGTTACAGTTTGGATGTCTCTGATATCTTCTTCCCCGCCATCTCTTGAGACATGGTCCGGGAGACGCTCTGTACGCTTGTTGTGGCACTGGCCGTGATGGCGCGCTGAATTAGACGGTCCTGTAGTGACGAGGTATCGTAGATGTAGAGAATAAGCAGCGAGGCATCATGTAATGGCCTTGGAGGTTGTCAGTATCGGGCCACGAGGCCAGATTGGACGACTTACATGACGGAGGAGGAACCGGTAGGGTCCATTATGGATGTCTTGAGAACAAAACACTGGAAGCAATGGAGGTGAGTGAAGGATGGTGTGTTGAGGCGAGTAGTGAGAAAGTAGGCACGGTCTGTTGTTATACACAGTCGTTGAGGCTTCGGGCGTCTTCCTTCTTCATGTGGTGGGCATGAGAGGTCTCGAGTCCATTGAGAGGAGAGCCCCGTGGCTCTTTATAGCCAAGCATCAGAGCTATACCCTTGGTCGGGGTAGATCAAGCAGCAAGAAACAACAAGGCAAGAACCGACGATGACGGAAGAAGCGGATAGGCTGTTGCTTCGGCAGCAAAAATGACGATGAACTGCTCCTCGGAGAATGCCTAACTACCGGGAGGTGACAGATCACACAAGCTCCTAGCGAGGAGAGGGACAAATCTGCTCTCCCCCACGGTTGTGGATGTGCTACAAGGCGGCGGCTTGTACACAATGCATCACCAACCCAGCCCGAGGGAACTCGGGAACGGGTGGAGCCCGTTCTGGCCGTAACGGCAGGCTGGGGCAGTACAGTTTCGTTCCTGGGATGCGGTGTCAGAAATGATGCATCAGGTTCTTGTTGTTTGATGAGAGATGTCTAGAAGAAGAGGCGGGCCCAAGGGGCCGAATCTTGGGACGATGGTCTGGACCTTGGGACAACACCCTGGGGTGAGATGCCGGCATAGTGGCATATTGCATCGATGCTGTGTATGTGCGTGTGTTGCACGCATGCGTGCGTTGGTCTCATGAGATTTTCCGGCTTGGGAGAACACAACATTACCGAGCACTTGGGGGCTGAAACTCATCAGGCCTTTGGAGGAGGCATGATGAAAGGGGGGGGAAGATGGGAGATGGTGCCTCAATCGGGTTTTCCACGCAAAGCCGCCAGAGGCGCTATTTCTCTGCAGATGCTATATATGAGTGCTCATTGTGACCTGGCATATTGGATCATCATCATCCACACCGAGGTGATGGGACTAGAGAAATGCGTGGGGCCACAAGTAGTTCATGTGAATTTTATGACATGTCGTTATTCAACTTGACTGATCTCGATCACGCTGCCTCTGCATTGCTAGCGCTTTGCCCCCTTTCCACAACGGTCGCCTGATTTAGCTCTTGGTGCAGTACGGATAAGGGATGGGCGAAATGGAAGCCCCGGTATAAGCTTACCTGGCAGGTGGGTTAAGAAATGAATAATACCCCAAAGGGGCAGTACCTACATGTAACTTCTAAATATTACTCCGACTTTACGATAATACAGTCAAATAGATACTAAAATAGAAACTTGAACATATTATAATGGAAGCTAATACTCTGAAAACTTATGTATAATTTACTATAATACTTTTGCTGGCATTATAGCTATCCTTAGAGGGGGATAATCGTATACTTCTTCTCACCTTTCCATCACCCCCGACATTGAACCGCCGCTTTCTGAACCATGGCTAAAATAAAAGATATTCTAGATCCAATCACTTGCCCAAAGGCTTATCGCCCTTCTCCCCCTCGGTATGGTTACTCGCATCAGCGTCGGGGCGGCCAGGGGCAGCTTCATGGTTCCCCGAGGGAGTCGGCGCGCTGGTGGTGTCGGCGTTGGCAAGTTGGACTTGGACATCGGAAAAGGAGGACGTGTCGTGGATGAATGGCAATAGCATCGAGGAGTTGCTGGGGGGCCTATAAATGTGTCAACAAGGGACAAGTTTGACCTTGTCAGGGGTAATGTAATGGACTGACAGCAAGTTGCCATTCTCACAGCCAGTGTCGGTGGAAGCTGAATCGACAGCCATAAGGGGCAATCGATATTGTCTTTCGTAGAACAGCAAGTCCCGGTAGGTTTGAGTCGATTGGAAAGGGAAGGGGGAATATCCAAGAAAGCCTGGTAAGGGTTGGAAATGGGCAAGACTTGGGAGGGCAGGATAATAAGAGGTCTGACTGAATGGAGAGAGAGAGAGAGAGGAACTGAACCGCACACTGCTTCAATGAAGGAATACTCTACTGGTGAGAGACATGAAGAAAGCCAGCGGGATGTCACGGATTTTATACCACCATGGCCGACATTGGACATTGTTATCCATGTGGTGCGCCTCGTCTCGCCCATGACTTGCGGCTCCTTGATTGGCGGCGGCCAGGCTTGGCACCTAGGCACTGAGGCCTGGGTCTGGGGGTAAGCGGGAGCTAAATTTACAGTGCACATGAGTGCGGGTACTCGGAAAAGGCCAATCCAGACGCGAGCCATCAGAATAAGAAAGTCCCTGTAACGAAAATGGGTTAGAAACACGGCATTCTTGGCAACCTTTCCATAGGTAAGAGATTTAAATCCTAAATGAGGGAGGGTTCGGGGCAGCCTCACCACCAGCCCCACTGTGGGCCTCCGGGTCTGTCTTTGGCGTGTCGGACCAAGATCGATTCCCTCCTCCAAGTAGGATTGCTCTGTGCGCCCATGTCCATTTCCAGATCTCAACGGCTGACCTTCCGATACCCGAGGCTGGCGCCACTGTACGATATTAGGTGTTTCTCATCTGGACAAGCGAGCCGCGCTTGGTGTCGGCGCAAGCCTTGACATGATCCCCGGGCGACTCTTCTTCATCACTGGATACTGTACAGAGTATCTGCATCGACCAAGCCACAGGAGATGGATCGTGCGTTGCCGTAGATGCGTATGAGGTTCATGAATTGAGGCGACACTGAAAGGAGCCAGGCACGCGGGACGAGAAAAAAAAAACAAGACATTAACCAGGTAGTACTGTACAAGAGCACTTGCTTATCCTCATAAAAGGAAAGCCACAAATGCATAATAATCATAAAGTAACAGTGTTGGAGAGGAGTTGGAGTAAGATAAGTCGGGGGTTTCTAACCCCCCTTGGATTCTGACCCCCCCTGGTCTTTGAAGAAAGGTGAGGTGCACCGATTAGCCTCGATTAGTTGAACTAAATATCGAGGTTTAACAGCCAAGCAGAGTACTTTACTGTAATCTACAGCCCAGGGGGGGTTAGGAACCAAGGGGGGTTAGAAACCCCCCGACTTATCTTAATGCTCTGGCCCTTTTGGACTCTCATTCATTTCTTGACCCGCGTGCTATGGATGTCATCACTTGCTGTCGTCAGAGAGGTAAAGAACCAGTGGTGACGTTTGGAGGTACGTACCGCTATGGAACATTCTCCCAGAGGCGCAGCCCGTCATCTGCTTACCGTAGAATCTTCCGGCGTCTTCTCTCTGCTTCCCTTTGTTTCCGGCGCTAGAATCGTATCCCCCGGAGCAATTGATTCAATTCTGTATGAACCACTCTCAGACGGACCCTCCTTGTGGCTCGGGACTGCCTCAGCTCCGCTGGGCTGATTCGCAAACGATGACTGTTATTGAGAGCTGACGCACCCATGCCCATGAGTCTTCGTATAAAGCATATCTTTGAACCATGGTTCTGAGCGATGTCTGGCCTACCATACTCGCTCATACCCGGCTTACCGATGAACCTCCGACATGGCCTCGTCTGCTCGTTCTTTGGTCGGTCCCTTGACCCCTGATTGGCTTCTTGAGGATTTTGGAGATTTCATCGACCAGCCCTTGTTCAATGCCCCTACTTCTCAATGCTTCTCTTCAATCACCGTTTCAGGGTCCTGCATCGAACACCCGCCTTCGCCCTTTCACCCCATAAAGAGGAACCACAACGCCTTTCTGCTCGAGTCGCCATCTTGCCAGTCTCGGGATGACCTCCGGTCTCCTCCCCCGTCAAATAAAAGGACTGCGACTGGCGATGTAAACTACGGCTGCCCGTATCGGAAGCGCAGTCCCGAGGTGTTCAATGTGCGCGACCACCCGACATGCGCGACCCGGTCATTTCCCAGCATAACCATGGTCAAGTTAGAACCTCTCCCCCAAATCTCCATCGGGACCTTGTTGCTGATTGTCCGGTAGGCGGCACATCATGTCCACCTACGCATCTCTTATCGCAGTGCGCTGAGCAATGTGAAAACTGCCAATAATGGTTCCGAAATAAGAATGCCCTGATGATGCACTCTGGAAATGGAATGTGCCCTCAACATTTCGGCCCACCGACCCGGAAATGCGACATGGGCATCGACGAGGAGATGGAGGCCAAGCTTAGAGACCGCCGGGTCATCTGTCAGGTCCTCACCTGGCACGATCTCTGGGTGACCATCTTCCCAGGTTGTGGCGATGTGCGGAGTCCAGGTATACAGCTCTCTGACCCAATCGACCGAGTGTCACTGACCTTTGTGTAGCTTTCAGGCCTGTTGTCGAGGGACCAGAAGCTCTCGAGTTTTTCTTTAGAACCCTCTCAGGTCTTGACGGAGTGGGAAGATACCGCGCGCAGGAAATGATTCATTCCAGCTGCGACTGTGATGATTTTGGAGAAGCGCTGCGTAGAGTATATGGATTCGTAGTCGAGGTGCAGAGGAGAAGGGGCGGCTTCCCTGATTTTGGTGTTGAGATGTCTACCACTTACATTGGCGGGCGAGGCGGGTTTTAACCAGCTGGGTAAGAGCTCTTGATATTGGCAGTGTTTTTGGTCTTGCATCAGTCTGATGGTGTTGGGAGTTGATGGGCGTCATGGTGTCTTGCCATTTTCTATGGGTACATACGGACAAGAGGTTACACGCTGGAAGAACATGTTCCTCCGCTTGGCTCGAGCAACACCCCCCTTCGAGGGTGGGCTAGTGCCAGAGCCGAGACAGGCGCTCCACCGTCCCGCACGGGAGCGTACGGCCCCACACGGGCCGCAAACCTTGAATTACCGAGTTAGTCAAAGGCAAACTAGAAGAAACTTGCAACGTTCTACGTATTCCCATCTCTTTTCCATCCCAAGTTTCGACCGCGTTTCAAGTCTCATGAGGCCTCTCCGTCGCCCACCATCCTGCTGCACACCTCGACGTGGCCATTGGCCCAGCACAGCACAACCACACACACACCTGCGAACGCGCTGACGTGAGAGGTTCGTTTCATGTTTCTTGTTCTGGTGTCAGTCAATCAATGGATCCCTTGGCCAATGCGCGGGCAATTTGACGCGCGCCAGCCATTTCTCAAACTGCCGCCCCTTCGTATAGGGATCCGGCGTCTGACTCCGACGACGTCTGCTAAATCGCGAGGGAGGGTTTGGCCACCGACATGTTGGATCCTGGCAATGTGCAATTCTTCGGCGGGTTGCTCGCGCGTAGTTGAGGCGCCTGGCCCATTTGGCGCGTCCCATTGCGTGTTTCCTTGTGTGTCAGGCGGTCCTCCTTTTTTTCTCCCAAGGTAGGCTGCCTCGTATTTGAACCGTCTCGATTGTTTCGTTTCGTTTCATGTGTTGTTGCTCTTGGCTGCCACCTTTCTTCCATCCCACCATGGTGGTCTCTCCGGCCCTGCCGAGCCTGCTCAGCAGGAAGGTCTCATCGCTCCTCTCCTGGCGCATGTTGGGCATCAAAAGCTTCACACGATAGAACAGATGATGGTTGTGTGTAATCAAATTTCATTAAACAGATCTATGGATTCCATTATCATTCATCATGCGGCGCTCGTGGTCGCGAAGCTGAGAGTCCCAACCAACCGCCCTTGTCGGTATCAGGCTGGCTTCAGGCCAGAAACAAACATTAAACATTTCCAGAACATCAACACCCCAACTCTTGCAGTAGACCATCTCGGTTGGGCCGCAGCCATTAACGTTTCCCCCCACCAAAAATAATCTTTGAATTAGTCACAGCCGACTCTTTCCAGAATTGTTCTTGGTGCCCTCCTGTTTCGCATTGTTCGAGTTGGGGGCCGGCTTGGGCTTGTCATTCGCAAAGAGCTTGGACACATTGTCGACGGCGGCGATGGCCGCAGCAGAAGGGCCCGGTGCGTCGCCCCTAATCAGACGCTCCTGGACAGAGGACACGTCGTAAGTGAAGGGATCGATCATTGTACCGGTGTCTCTGATTCTGCGGTCGAGTGTCAGTGTCAGTGTCTGTACCGGGCGACATCACCAAGTTGGGTCGGCTTACGCTGTGTCGTTGACAGAGGATGGAAAATACGAGTCTTGTTGGAGACTATTGGGAATTGAATATCCCAGGTGGAGAAGAGCAGCGGGCATGCTCTTGAATGAAACAGAGCCGTCGCTGAGACGAGGCGAAGCCGAGAAAGTGTCGAGGCCAGAGCTGAGGAGGGTGCTCAAGAGTAATAATATGATAATCTGGGATTGAAAACCAGGAGCCGAGAATCGCAGTCTGAATTGTCTCTGTGCTTTGACAAAAAGGATAAGAGAAAGAAGATTGTTGGGAAACGGGCTACCTACTTATTTAAAGCTAAATCGCAGCCGGCTGGAGGGGAAGGCTCTACACCCATCCATCCATTGTCTTCATACAGTCGTGCATTAAATAAATTGAGGGAGGCCCGGAGGGGGTCAAGTAAAATCACAGCCCGCTCGCCCCCCAGGCTTATTACTGGCTTTTTGCGCGGTGAGATCACACCTGTGTTGAGGCCGGCGTGTTTTGCGCGCCCCCAGTGGCGGCCGTTGAAGTCTTCAGAATAGTTATTCAGTAGTGTTGTTGACTGAGTTTCGTGGTGTGCAAATAGCGGTGTTTTGATCTTGGACTATTTGACATACGTATACTCAATGATCCCGTAACTAGAATCATTTAAATCATCCATCTTTTTAATGCTACAATACCAACTATTCACCGTGGTCCATTTGACCATGCGGTCATCTCCCTTGTTGCCCACGATCCCTCCGAGGCCGCCCCGGCCCCCGAGGCCTCCCCACACCATTGATTCCCCAGTGGGCTGGGTTGGGCATCACAAAGCTGCTCTTACACGTGTACTACGTAATTAAAGTGCGTCTTTCTGTTGTGCATTGCCTGCTGCATGACACGCCCATTAGCACAGTATGGATCTTGGTTAATTCTCGCCGGTCTGTTTGCCCGATCCCGTACCAACCCTCCGCCGCTCCGTGTCCATAGATCACGCCGCGTGAGGTGCATCGCATCGCATCGCATCGCATCGCATCGCATCCCCCGAGGCGCCGGATCTATTTGTTTACCCGGACCGTCGTCAACATATTTACGTCAGCGCTGACTGCTCATTCAATGGCGCAAGGCTTTACTGCCAGGTCATACGGTATATAGGCATCTGCACCCAGTGTGATGCCTAGAATTGAGGCGCTGGCAAGGGCGTCCAACGCAACTCCTCAATCCACAGAGTCCGAAATCGGCGGAAACAGCTTTTTGGCAGGAATTGCCGTCATCCTATTGATGGGGTTGAAACAATCATGAACTGAGCATCTATAGACTGAGGAGGCAAGGGACATGGTGACGTGTTGACACTGAAGGCCTCACGGGCAAAAAGGCATTCATACCTTCCTGTGAGGCCCCGTGTAAATCATGTACAGTAAAAATGAGGTTGCGCGGGCACGAGATGCACCGGCATGAGCTCCTGGCCCACGCGCGAGCGAGTTGGATTGGCCAACAGCCCGTTAAACTGGAACCCAGCCTTTCTGGCTGGCTGTGCAGGTCAAGAGCGCCCGATGCGAGGCCCCCGCCTTTCCTGGGACTTTGGGGCCTGTTTGGTTTGGGGGGTCGGGCAGCCGTCCCTTCCAGTCTTTAGGTCGCCACACCCGCTACCTACCTAGGCCACACTTGTGTCAAAACAAAGAGGTTTGAACGAGTGACAGCCTGTGATAGGAACGGAATGATCCGTCCAGGAAACAACTTCTATTTCAGGATGTCTGACTCTCCACAGCTGAGCGAAATGGCTCAGGCAGGCGGGTTGGTTGGTTGGTTGGTTGGTTGGTTAATTCCGTGGCCACGACAATGGGCATTCTTACAGGGCTGATGGGTGACTCGCCACTTGATAAAGCCACAACTTGCAACCCCAGGTTCATACATCAATGTATAAACGGGCGGCGGCAACTCGAAGGGGTTTGCCACGCGGCCCTTGCATGGCTTTCTTCAGGTGCTGTAGGCTCTCAGCACTCCCCGGCATGTCTTAGTGGTTCAGAAACATTTATTATATGACTTGAACCTGCTCCCATCCAGACATCCATTGCTTCACAGTCTACCCCACCTCTCCCCTTCTCTCCCTCGCTCTTCAAAGCCTAGCGCTGCAACTGCTCAAACATGGACGGCAACGCCCTCTTCCCCATGTTTCCTGCTGATGAGTCTTGCTTTTCTCTTTCCGATTCTGAGCCAGCCTATTTCCAAGAGAAGAGGCAGCGCATTCATGAGTCGACAATCACTGTGCTGGATCCAGAGGGCGTTGTGTTTCAATCTCAAGGACCCGACGTGCAGACGATCAACCTATCTTTCAGCTGCCCCTACAGAAAGCGTAATCCCTGGATGTTTAACGTCCGCGACCATCCCACCTGCGCCAACCACTCGTTCCCCACCATTGCTCTCTTGAAGTAAGTTCGAAACACCTCATTCGCTCCCCTCACTTATTAACACAAAGCCTCGCATAGACGTCACATCGTGTCCAAGCACCAATCAAAGGATTTTGCCTTTCCCTGCAACAACTGTGGCATTTCTTTCCGGGCGCAGGATGATCAGCGGCTGCACCAGGATTCTGGGCTCTGCTTCGGACACCGCGCAAACTACCTCGATGAGCATGACAACGGTGTCACCGAGGACATGCTGAAGAGGCTCCGCGACCGCGGGTCCAGGAATGGTGTTTCTGACTGGAACACTCTTTGGATGACCATTTTCCCAGGCAGTCATCACGTCCCCAGTCCCGGTAAGCTGCCTAAACGATTGTTTGCCCTCAACTTGACGCAACCGCCCGAAGCCAACCCGGCCTCACACTAACACGGCCGACCCTCAGAATTCGTCCCGGTCGTTGAAGCCCACGAGACCTGGTACCATTTCTTCCAGCGACTCCGAGAGCACAGCTGCTCCATGTCCGCAGAGGCCATGATGCAAGACGCCCGAGTACGCCTGCAGACAATCATCCACCACGGGCAGAACTTTCTCCTCGAGCTTGGCAAGACTATACGTTTCATAGGCCGCATCATCTCGAGTAATACGCCGAGGCCGAGGATGGGGAGGCCCCACTGGCTGGACGAGGCACTGCTGTTTAGCATGTCTGGCACGAGGAGCTGATCTTTCAAGGTGCTTGGCAGGGATTCCACAGGACCCGAGGATCGTACATAGCACAGTAGCAAGTAGTAAAAGAACATAGCGTCTTTCTCTTTTACATTGTAAGATCAAGTGGCTTTGGAGCGGTTCGCTCCGCTGCGGCCCGCCGTCTAAGCGTTCCACATTTAGTTACCAATTTGGCAGTTTGGACTTATTGACGACATTCTTCCGCCGAAAGCTTCGAGTGAAATGGCTATGTGCCAACTCCAACTCCAAACAATGATTCCGTGTGCTGGTACTGGCTAGTTGAGGCCTGGCGACCTGAAGATGGCGTTGGCTGCAGTACTAGAAGTGTCCCCAAGTACAAGAGACAAGAAACGGGGCATGAGGATCTGGAGACCAGAGAGATCTCGGATCTAAACGAGGCTTCCATGAAGCTTCTGGAAGCTGACCCCTGACAGCAGCGCTCCACATCCCCGGTTTCTCGTAGGACTCGCACACATTAATGACCCCTTGGTTCCTGTCCCCCCCTTGTCTGTGGATTAATCTGATTTGATGTTAAACCTCGACATTTAGTCACCTGATCGAGGCCAGTCGGTGACCCTTACTTTTCTCCAGAGCCCGGGGGTCAGAAACCAAGGGGGCTCAGAAACCCCCTTACTTATCTTAATCTCTTCTCCAGCCTCGTTGGCCGCCTCGATTTGATACTCTTCTCTCTTTTGCCATGGTGTGATTCTGTCCTGTGTGCGCTTGCTTCAGCAGTGCATCAACGAATCACGGAGGGTCAGAGGCGCAGCTGACGTGCTCGGTGAGGATAATACAATGCCTCTATCTCAAATACCTCCGTACGGGTATCTTTTTTCTTCTACTTTACCCTCGCGCTGGCCTGGCTGAGATGTCTCTACCCCTGCTATGAAGTACCTGGTCTCGCCTTACAATCCGCCCTTGGCGGCTCTGTGGCTTGGGAATATGGGTACCCTTGGGGAAACGGTGTAGAATCTTAGGGAGACGGTGTAGCTACTACTTTAGGGCTAGTACATGCGAGAGATTTTAATGTCGGTACCTATCTTCTTTCTTAGTAATTCCATAGCTAATCCTAACTATAACCCTAACTATAACTATAACCTAAATACTAAGCTCTACTAACTTTAATTATTAACCCGGAAGTTAACTCTAATCCTAAGCCTAGCCCTGTGATTTTTCTATAATTTATTCTATAGTTTTCTACTAAAAAGAAAGTCACCACCCTAGGCAAGGTTCACACCTACCTCTTTCTACTTTTATCAAATTTTATTTGCTAGACAACGTCTCCCTGCGATTCTGCACACCTGGGTATATGTCACTATGGACCATCTTAGAGTGATCTGATTAGCTACCTGGACCGAAGCTTAGAACGAGCGGTGACATATGCACAATTGCGCAAATCCCCAGTCCAACAGGAAGACGATGTGGGCTGTATTTGCGTTGGGGTGACACAGTTCACCTGCAATTGGCTACAACATATAACATTACTGCGAAAATATGCAGCAGATGAGATCGCGCTGCAAATAGGTGGGGACGATTCCGGTGTTATTTGTTCCCCCCTGATCAAGTCGGTTCGCGTCCGGCCGCGCATTTTGAACGAGTATATATAGGTAGGTAGAGAGAGACCTCTAAAGCCCAACCCCTTCGTTAGCTTTAGGATTGTTATGAAAACCATCCTGATTAAGCAATACCTTGTTGTTCCTCTCATTCGCTCACCAAGAGACATGTCCCTGCCCGAGCCTGACAACACCATGGTTGGCAGTGACCCTCCCTGGCTGTCGATGCTCCCAGACGATCCGTTACTGTTTACACTAGATCCGGATCTGTGCGACTCAACATCACTGAACCCGCAAGGCACCAAGAGAAGACGCGACGATGACCCCGAACCCGGAGACTCTGCTGCGCAAGCAGTCGACGGCATTAAGTATAGCTGCCCTTACCGCCGACGGAAGCCTCTAGTGTTCAACGTTCGCGACTTTCCAACGTGCGCGCAAAATTCCTTCTCCAGTATCACTCTTGTCAAGTAAACGCTGCGGTTTCTAGATACCCTTTTCTATAAGATTAGTAACTGACTCCTAATTAGACGCCATGTTATGACAGCGCATAAGGCTGAGCAGTTCATCTTCCGGTGTGAAACGTGCAGCGTGTGGTTCCGGACGGAAAAGGCCTTGGACAGCCACTCCAACAACCAGACCTGTTCCAGCCTGCCGCCACTCGTCGCCGACGAGTACGACAGAGGCATCACAGAGGAGATGTCGAACAAACTGCGGGATCGCCGCGTCAAAATGCGGGTGCTAGAGTGGGACAGCCTCTGGAGCACAATCTTCCCCAGCAGCCAAGACATCGTCCGCCCTGGTAAACTCCCTCCAAGAGCCCCCCGTGGTATCGAGACTGATGGCTCGTGTTAGACTTTGTCCCTGTCACGGAACATGATGAACGGAGGGAGTAGATCTACCAAGGGCTGTCTGAGCAGGATCCTAGCTAGATGCTGGAGGTGCGGCGCGTATTGTCAAAAGCCCAGACCATTCATCCAGTCAAGGTCGTGCGCGAGGTCGAATATATGCTCAAAATGTTGTCTCCGCGAGCTTTGGACAGATGCCCAAGAACATGGTTGCAGAAGGAGCGATGATGATTCGTTATGCCCCCGCCAGCTCCGGCGCGGCCCCGGCGGCCGGCGCACTTACCCCTCCCCCACATTGAGGGGAGCTTGGAGCTCTCCATCCAGCCAAAGCTATCACGGCTACCCACTGATAAGGGCCGTTGCTGAAGTCGCCGCCGCCGCCGGCCACCAACTGGAACTCTCCATGCCACACGACTCTCTCAAATAAAGGCTTCCCCCCCTCTCCGAGGAGCTGACGTCGTAAATCTTTCCCTCCTCAAAGATACTCTTCCAGCTCTTGACATCATCAACAACAGCAACAGCGACAGCAACCATGTCGCACTCTCATGACGGATCTGCCCCGCACTCGCACTCGCACGAGGGCTTCTCGGCCGCTGAGCACGGCCACTCGCACGAGATCCTCGACGGACCCGGTAGCTACCTCGGCCGCGAGATGCCCATCATCGAAGGCCGCGACTGGGCGGACCGAGCCTTCACCATTGGCATTGGAGGGTGAGCGTCCCATCTTCCTCATTCCGTCGACCAGAGTTTGACTCTCTTCAACAGCCCCGTCGGGTCCGGCAAGACGGCTCTCATGCTGGCCCTCTGCCTCGCCCTCCGCAACGACTTCTCCCTCGCCGCCGTCACAAACGATATCTTCACCCGCGAGGACGCAGAGTTCCTCACCCGCCACCAGGCCCTTCCCCCCTCCCGCATCCGAGCCATCGAAACGGGCGGCTGCCCGCACGCCGCCGTCCGCGAGGACATTTCCCAGAACCTCGCCGCCCTCGAGGACCTGCACCGCGAGTTCGAGACGGATCTGCTGTTGATCGAGTCCGGCGGCGACAACCTCGCCGCAAACTACAGCCGCGAGCTGGCGGATTTTATCATCTACGTCATTGACGTGAGCGGCGGCGACAAGATCCCCAGGAAGGGCGGGCCGGGAATCACGCAGAGCGATTTGTTGGTTGTGAACAAGACGGATCTGGCAGAGATTGTGGGTGCCGACTTGGGCGTCATGGAGCGGGACGCGAGGAAGATGCGGGAGGGAGGTCCCACGGTGTTTGCCCAGGTCAAGAAGGACGTTGGCGTGGATCACATCGTCAACTTGATCAAGAGCGCATGGAAGGCCAGCGGTGCAGAGGAGGAGAGGAGAAGCAAGGGGGGGCCCAGGGTGACCGAGGGCCTGGAGGAGTTGACCAGCGCATAAAGCAACATGCCACGTCGAAAGATGTAAGTGAATACTCAAAAGTCGTCAAACAAAAAGAAGAAACGCCTGTATTTTGCATCTAGAGAGGTATACTGGGGGTGGGTCATGTCTATGCCTGGTCATCCATCATCATATCGCCATCAGCGTTGAGCGTGCTCGGGTCAATCTCCAACAGCGGCCCCTCGGCGGGCGCGGCGTTGCGTGGCCACACGCGCTTGTACAGGCTGACGCCGATCGAGTCCTGCGGGTTGATGCGGCCGTCAAACGTCGCCTTGAAGTAGCCGTGGGTGCCGAGCGGCTCCTTGATGAAGCCGCCCCGGCCGCGCTTGGTCCACAGGGGCATCGCCTTGAACCATTCGACGTCGTCGCGGTTGAAGAACATGTATCGGATGGTGACGATCTTCTTGTGGATGTGGTACGGGTGGCCGGCGATGACGATTCGCTTGGCGATGATGCGCGAGGTAGACGGCGGCAGGGCGGTTCCCGTGCCAATCAGCGACATGCCGATGTGCTGGCCATTCTCGGTTTCAACCTCCTCGGCTGTGGTTCTCTTAAAGAACAGCACAGGTACCGCTCCCCATGTCAGAGGACCCATAAAGGTCGCAATAGCCGACTGGCCGGGGTGCAGGTACCGGCAGTACTTGTGAACGTCGTTGGGCGTCTGGCCGGGCAGGGAGAACAGGGGCTTGACAACTAGCCGTCGGGGTCCGCATTGGACGATGAGCTCCTCCTTGGCCTTGATGGACTTGGTAAAGTCGGAGCTGAGGTTGAAGAGGTAGTTGACGGCCGTCTTCTTGTTCTCGTGTCGCAGCAGGGAGAACAGGGTCACGGGCGACTTGGGGTTATAAGTCTTCTCAACAATGGGAGAGATTCCCTTGACGTAGACGTGCACGCGGGTTCCAGGTTCGACTCCGCCAACAAGAGCCTCCCGTGTCGCTTGGGACCGCGAAGACTGGTAGTTGGGAACCTGGAGCAGACGCCTCCACTCCTCGGGCTCATGGGCGCGGTCCTCATCTTCCTGCCACACGCTGGTTCGCAGGCTCTTGAGACCGCGGTATCGGGCCAGACGCTCCCGTGCCAGCACGTGAGGGTGCAACTCGATCTCATCGGGGAACTCCTTGTCATCCTCGACCTCGTCTCGCTTTCGTGCTCGGAATTGCTCGAGCTGCTTGGCATCCTCCTCCTCATCAGGCTCAATCATCATCTCTGATTGGGGATACTCTGAAGGGGCTCCCTCAGTAGGGGGTGCGGGAGCACGTCCCTCGATACCATCCTCAGGACGGGCTTCCTCCCCGGCTTCGTCCTGCATCTCGAAATCTTCCATATCCGACTCAGAGTCGGAGACATCCTCGAGGTACCAGGCTGACTGGTAGTTGGATGTGCCCTTGGGCACCTTCTTCTTAATCTTTCTCGCCTCAGCCTCCTCATCCGAGAAGTAGTGGTGGTCATCCAGCAGAACACCCTTTTTCTGCGCGGGTTCAGCATCCATAGCAGCATCGTCATCAGCATCCATCATAACCTCCTCAGGGGCAAGATCAACCAGATCATCGAGGTCCTCGGAGGGTTCCTCGAGGACCTCCTCGCCCTCCTCAGCCTCAATGGTCATCTCCTCTCCCTTCTTCTTAATGTGCTTGGGTAGGGGAGCGGCCACAATCTTTTCGATCTGAAAGGTTCCCCAGTCACCAACCTGGACAAGGCGGTCGGCCTTGAGACCCTTGCCACGGACAACACCAGTGATGATGGTGGAATCAGACTCAGAGTAGGCGAACTTGATGTCGTCGGCCAACATCCAGCTCCTGTCCTCCCTCCATCGGACGCCCTTTGGTGTTGTGCTGCATAATGATCGCATGAGGTTGGCGCATTCCTGGCGGTTCTCGAGGCTGTAGAGCTTCTCTTGTTCGGGGTGGAAGTGGGTGATGAAGGACCTGAGAGAGCCGAGAACGCCCTGTCGCTGCTTGGCGGGCTCAATTGTTTCAAGGCCCTGGACGAGGGTGAAGAGGGTTGACATGCCCTGGCTTTCGACACTGCGCAGGATCAATTCTCCAAGCTCGTCAACCTCGGTGCTCGCAGACAGAACCACAACCACAAAATCGGCCACCCGCGCGGCATCCAGACAGGCGGTCAAGTCCCGCTCGAGGGGAATGTACTGCAGTTTTTGCTTGAACCGGTCGACTGTGACTCGGTAGTTGCCATCCACATCACCGTCCTCGAGATCAATGCTGCCGTTCAGCTGCTGGATCGCGGCCTTGGCGTCTCCATCAGCGCAGAGAGGGATGACTGCGACGTTCCTAGGCGCTCCATCTCGTCCAGCAAAGACCGATGTCTCCTTGACGTGCTCCTTGTGCTTGTTCAACCGGGCCTGCTTGGCCTGGTTGCGTCGGTCGAACTTGGACATGACTTGTTGATGGGGAGTTTTTCGCTGGCCTTTTTCGTCGGGGACTCGACCTATACATGCATGTCAGACCCGGGGTCGCCTTAATTTTTTTTATTTCCAATAATTTCATACCCTTGGCACGGTCTCTCAACTCATGCTTGGACGCAGCCCTCGACTTGAACGGCTTGTGCGTGACCTTTGTCGTTGGCCGATGCGAGTGAGCCACAGCGACAGGCATCTTGCTGTCACTACCGGCTTTAAATCTGAACGGTAGAGAGGCCAGATTGGACACAGACAAGAGGTTGAAGGGTGGGAAAAAATTGGCCGTCAAGGTCGTTTGGCAAATCTCGATGGCAATATCTTCGATTATCGCAGGCGGTCATGGCGGGGTTGTGGTTATCTAGAAATTTTTGTGCGCTATCGATAACCGGAGTGGGTCGGATTCTAGCCAATGGAATTATAGCGATAACAACCGACTCTTGGCGTCCCAGGAAATTTTGTTTTATGCCAATCCTTCCCGCCTCTCGAAGCAGCCTTTCAACCCAGCCAGCCAGCGAATCGACGACACGAAGCGATGGAGGTCGACACGATTGACGAGCCAAGAACAAAGGTGCAGGGGAATGGGGCGCTCGTCGTTCAGGATGCTCGGACAGAGCTCGTCCCTCGCCATGAGCGGGAGAAGGCTCGCCGGCACCGCGAAGCCCAGTTGGCCTACGGTCGAGGCAAGAAGATCAACACGAAGTCCATCAAGGACAAGAAGCTCCGCACCAACATGAAGCGCCTCGAGAACAAGTACCAGGACGCCGCGATCAGGGCCAAGGACGCCGAGATCCTGCTCGAGAACACGTCCGGCTTCCTCGAGGCCGAGGATGAGCTCGAGCGGACGTACAAGGTGCGCCAGGACGACATCACCAGCGACGTGGCCGTGGAGACGGCGCAGAAGCGCTTCGAGCTCAAGCTCGACGACCTGGGCCCGTACTCGTTCGACTACTCGAGGAACGGGCGGGAGCTGTTGCTCGGCGGCCGCAAGGGTCACGTCGCCACCATGGACTGGCGCGAGGGCAAGCTCGGGTGCGAGCTGCAGCTGGGCGAGACGGTGCGCGACGTCAAGTGGCTGCACAACAACCAGTACTTTGCCGTGGCGCAGAAGAAGTACGTCTACATTTACGACCGCAACGGTGTGGAGCTGCACAGCTTGAGGAAACACCAGGAAGTGAGCCACATGGAGTTTCTCCCTTACCACTTTCTCCTGGCGACAATTGTAAGTACTAGACGCCTCAGTCTGTCGCATATGTCACTAACCAGTCTCAGGGATCTGTAGGCTTCCTCAAATACCAAGACACCTCGACAGGACAATTAGTCGCCGAGATTCCGACCCGGTTAGGCCAACCTGTCTCTCTGGGACAGAACCCCTGGAACGCCATTCTACACGTCGGCCACCAGAACGGAGCCGTCACATTATGGTCGCCCAACTCTCAAGACCCTCTCGTCAAGCTTCTCGCCCATCGAGGACCAGTACGAGATCTAGCAATGGACCGTGAAGGCCGGTACATGGTGTCAACGGGCCAGGATCAAAAGATGGCAGTCTGGGACATCCGGATGTTCCGCGAGGTGAACAGCTACTTCACCCGACAGCCTGCATCTTCAGTGTCTATCTCAGATACTGGCTTGACAGCCATCGGCTGGGGCACCCAAACCACCATCTGGAAGGGCCTCTTCGACAAGAACGCCCCCGTGCAGGAAAAGGTCCAGAGCCCCTACATGGCCTGGGGCGGCGAGGGCAGGCGCATCGAGCGCGTGCGCTGGTGCCCGTTCGAGGATGTCCTCGGCATCGGCCACGACTCTGGCTTCTCGTCCATCATCGTCCCCGGCGCGGGCGAGGCCAACTTTGACGCCTTCGAGGTGAACCCCTTCGAGACGGCCAAGCAGCGGCAGGAGTCCGAGGTCAAGGGTCTGCTCAACAAGCTCCAGCCCGACATGATCGCGCTGGACCCCAACTTCATCGGCAACCTGGACCTGCGGTCCGAGAAGCAGCGGCGCGCCGAGAGGAACCTCGACGCCCCCGCCGTCGACGTGGCCGAGGAGATCCGCAAGCGCGCGAGGGGCAAGAACGGCGCCCTCAAAAAGTACCTGCGAAAGCAGCGCAAGAAGAACATCATCGACGAGAAGAGGCTGCACGTCGACGAGATCTGGAACGAGCAGCAGGCCAAGAAGGACAAGAAGCGCCAGGAGGCCGAGGCGGATCTGGGGCCGGCGCTGTCGAGGTTTGCGAGAAAGGAGTAACAGGCTTGCTTGTACAAAATGCGAATAATACCCCGAGCTCAAATCATGGTCGCCTGATGATGCAGAGAAGCAGTCTTGTCTACCAAAACTCCATTTTGAAGGTCTATATGTTCATGAAACGTTTATATGAACCCAGTCCAGTCCCGTGCTCTATACTTTTCATCCGTGATCTCATATGATACAACCCCTATCCCTCTGCCTATGCTTCAATCACAGCAACTTGAGTCCTCCAGTGACCTGGTCGACGATGCTCCTCGGGGCAGGCCCAACGCCCAGCACCGTCATGCTCCCGGCCTCGATCTGTGTTCGTCCGGCGTCCTGGATGACCTCGGCCGTGAGCCCCAGGGAGCGGGCCTTGCGCCGCAGCTCGAGCATCTCCTCCTGGCTCTTGACCTGCACGGCGATCTTGGCTTGTCCGAGGCGCTCCCAGCGGTTGAGGAGCTTGCGCTGGGGGGAGTTGGCGGGGGCGCGGGAGAGGGTCTTGTAGCATGCGAGGGTGGCGTGGGAGCACTGCGCGGCGATTTTTCCTGGAGACGAGTCAGCGCGCAAAATTTAAATAATGCGATAGTCAAGACACATACCCTTGGTCATGCCCAGGTCGGTTCGGACCACAAGGACCAGCTTGCACTCCTCGCCCGTGTCCCGCACAACAGGCTCCTCCTCCTTCTTCTCGGCCTCCTTCTTCTCAGCCGCCTTCAATCCCTGCCTGCGGTCGGCGTCGGGACCATTAGCCCAGTTAGGCGCATGATCCAGCAGCGAATCCCCCTCATCGACATCGCTCTCCTCGCTCTCCTCAGGATCGTGCAGGGCGCGACGGCGCTCCTCGACGAGCGCGGGCGAGATAAGGTAACCCCGGATGGTGAAGACGCCGAGCGCGTAACCCGTAAGAAGGGCGGTAAAGGCCGTGGAGAGGATGATTCCCGTCTGCTGGCCGCCCGCGTCTGCCATGGTTTGGTTGGTGGGGGGTTTATGGGGTTCTTATTTGGTTTGATTTTGGAGGAGTGTGGTTTTGGAAGGTTGGTGATGGAGCTAGGTTGGTGTTGGTCATATCACGTGGGGCGGCGATTCGTTTCAAGGTGCAACATGTCATCATGGTTCCTTGGTTGGATAAATATATTGAATAAAAATTGTGCTTCGGGGTCATGGGCTTCCTTGTATTATTTTCATTTCTATTGCTAGAAGCGATACCTGCCTTCCACTTACCAGTTCACGCAGTCGCTGCTCCATAGCCTATTAAAATGCCCACGCCCTGTGAGCAGCCAATCCTCTTGGGCAGTGTAAAGAGGAGGTTCCCATGAAATACAAAGAATTCCCAAGTGGTAGATCAATATCTCGGGAGGGCTGTGGTACAATTTCCGAGTATGCCGAAAGTTCAATTCCTCGCCAATGCGTTCCAATTAACCCTGTGTCCATCATCACGATTTGCCATGATGGGCCATGGAGATCTGCATTCAATAACTCATCCCATCTATCTTTACACAGCTATTATGGGGTCAATCCATACGAAACTCGGTATATGGGCTAATAGCTCTCAAAATCTATAGCCAGGAATTCTTCCTTGCAAGCATCTCCACCAACGCCGGCACCGGCCATGCTCTTGTGATCATGACGTTGCTTCCTCTTCCCACCTCAAAGCACTATGACGCCACGTTGGATATATGCCGTCTCCTCCACCAGTGGGTAACACCCAAGTAACTTTGAGAACTCGTTTAGGCACCCACTCCGGGCGTCCATGTGGCCCGTCTTCCTACTAATACCCTCCCGGGGCACAAAGTTGACGTACTTTTCGTGGCCACTGACAAGTAGGGGGCCCTCGCCGGTCAACATGGAGTGGACGTAGTTGAGGGCAATGTCCTCGCAGTTGAAGCCGTCTTCCACGTAGTCCCTGATCTGGTTCATGGCGGTGTCGTTGGAAGAGTAGTAGTCGAGGAACGACATGTGCGAAAAGGCGAGGCCGGTGAGAACCATCGAGTACCCGTCTTCGCCCTTTCTGTTGGTGCAGAAGGTGTACTCTCTGGAGCCGTACATGTCGACGGGCGAGCAGCGTGCGAGGGCACCGGTCAGTCTGTTGCGGCCAAACTTGCGCCAAGATTGAAAGACAAACTCGAGATCGTTGGGGCGGTAGTAGACGTCGTCATCTGAGAGCAGGATCGCCTGGGTTTTGTAGTTGGGGTCAGGCCAGAGCTTCTCGTTGAGGCTGTTCTTCTTTGACTTTCGGTGTCGCACAGGCACGCCGTGCTTGGACACGTAGTCCTTTGGCGGTTCGGCCTTGAGGTCATTCCATACAATGACTATTTCGTGAAGAGAGGGGATCTTGTTGGTCAGGAGAGCCTTGAGTGTGCTCTCAAGCTCCTTGGGTCGACGATAAGTCTGCATGGCAATGCTATAATCGGGCCGACATTAGCATCTGCGTCACGAGAAAGGCGCGGGCAACATACGTGAACTTGTCATCTAACAAGTGATCGTACTTTTTCCGTGACCTTTCCCAAATCTCCGATGTCCCTGTGTGGTTTATGCTGGAGCATGTGGGAAACTTGGGCATCATCTTACTGATGACCTGGGGGATGAGACCGCTCGCGTTGGTGAGTCGGATGGTGACGATGATGAAGGCGGCGGTGACGATGAAGGTAGTCGTGAGGGTGGCCGCCCGTTGAAAGGCACGAGACTTGACGAGCAGCGGGACATGAGTCCTCGCCCATTGGGTCCTCTTGTCGATCTGTATTCTCAAAGGCCTTGAGGCCACTTCCACGTTGGAGCTGAAAGTCCTCCAGGCCGTTTCAACCCTTGATCTCAAAGGTTCCAGGGTTTCCATCCTCTCTTGCGGCTTCAACATGTTTGCAGTTGCAGCTGGGAAGAGGGGGGGACAGGGAACCCAAATAAGGTAGGTATGCACCTTGGAGCTTCCCCACGTGGGATGTTCGATAAACTCTAGCCACTTGACCTAGAATAGGCAGTTGCGATCTCGGTGCATGCTCTGATTTTTTTTTGTTCAACAAGAGCGGCTCAACGCGTGGAGTGACAGAGGAGGGAGGAAGAACCAGGACTCGTCACTTCCAAGAGTTGAGATCCATTGCCAGGTAATAACACAAGCACTACGTACCTAACGTTAGGTATTTCACATATAACTGATATATGCCCGAAAATCATGACCTCCCCCCTTGCAGACTTTCTCCCCCTGAAAACGCGACCCTGCTTCATGATCCCCAAACCACCTTCTCAGTGCTTCTTCTCAGACTAGGGATCCATGGGAAGATCACAGGGGGTACGGTGGTGTACCGTAAAATCTCAATAAACTGATACAGCAGGGTGGAGACAGATCATATGCTTTCATTCGCAGTAATGTTCCATGTTGTCGCCAATTAGCTGAAGGAGCTCCTAGCGTCTCCATTCTACTGTATCAGTTTAGTATTGGGATTTTACGGTACGTAGTAACTATGGCGCGGCACGCGGTCCAAGAAAAAAATGAGACACCAGTATAAGGCCCTTACTTTATCGCCCCCTTAAGCGAGCTATACTATAGTGATAGAAATAATAAAATAATATCTAGAGTATTTCTAGAATATATATTTCTATAGTTATATTTTCTCTTAATTATTTCACTCCTTTGCAGGAGTTATTACGTCGTATAATAATAGTATATCCTCGAGTTAGAGGTACTTTGGCCTTTTGGTGTCTTATTTTTTTCTTGGACCGCGTGCGCGGATGCACGTTGTCGGTTTCTTGGCTCTCGCTGACCGTGTGCCAAGCTGCCCGGCAGATGATACTTGGTGGGGCCTCAAACGCGGCCATCCCCGTCAGTCGTTCCCCCCAAGTACGCCTGCCTACCTAAGATAAGTCACGGGGTTTCTGACCCCCCTTGGTTCCTGACCCCCCCTTGTCTGTGGATTCCTCTGCTTGGCTGTTAAACCTCGATATTTAATTCAACTGATCGAGGCCAATCGGTGCACCTTACCTTTCTCCAGAGACCAGGGGGGGTCAGAAAGCCCGTGACTTATCTTACCAAGTACGCCCAAAGCTGCCGCACTCTACCTACTTGTGCACAATGGATGGAATTTGTGAGCGCTGAAATGCAAGCCTTTCACAGTGAGGCAGCCGACAGCTCGCCTCAGCCAGCGACTTACCAATCAGGTTTTGCCAAGTTGAGAGGCTTCTGAGTGATTCGACTTGGCGAGAATAGAATCTCACACCGGCTCCGCGCCACGCATCAGCTCCGCCCAAGATTCGAATGTCGCGTGCGAAAGAAGCTCGACCGGGTCGGTGGGTTTTAAGCACATTCGTCGGAGCGTCGTGAAAACGGCCGACGTTCGGCACGAACCGGCCCGGCCCACATCGCGCCAACATGCAGGCTTTGAAATATGGACCCTCCCGCAGCCGTTCTGGAGCTCACGCATCTGTCTTACTTGGGCGCGTGCTTCTGTTGGAAAGTAGGGCTACGCCGTTGATGACCGTATCAAGTGTGTGTATATTTGTTGTGTTCCCTCTGAGGCTCCGCTTCTCCCAGGGCCTAAGGTGGCCCCTTCGCCGAAGGCCCTGCGATAAGCCGGGGTTCTACCGGCTCTACGTGACATCCTGTGCAAGGCCCAATTCAACAGCTTCGAGACACAACTGACGGTTCCCATGGAGTCGTCTTGCCTCGTTCTGGAGGACCGAAGTACTCGCCACAACCTCTGTTTGCATTCAATTGTCTACCGCAGCCCCCCCCCCCGTCGCGCATCCAGGATCTGCGAGTTCCGCGGAGACGTTAGTGCGTTGACTCTGCATCCACCATCCTGCATCCGCCATCTATCTGCTCTCTCGGCAACTCATTTCTTTCACGCAATTCGTGCAAGCTTTCCCGCATTGTATCGGTTGGGTGCCCGGTCGAAAGACGCCATGTCTGACTTGCTTATGATAGCAGTGAGCGGCTTGCAGCAAACCCCTGAACTTGGGCGGCTAGAGGTCATCCTTGTCACAGCCTGCCTACGCCCCAAACCGGACAGCCCTGGAGACGGCTGAAGGCTGAATATTTAGTAGCCGCCGAGACCAACCATGGCTGTCTCGGTCCGTCAACGTCAAAGACGAACGACAAAGGAACTTGCGAAAGCCCCAACGCTTTGATCTAATCATTCCAACCTTCCCGCCCCAGCATGTTCGCCGCCGAGCAACTTTGGCTCCTCGTCGGAGTCTGCTTCGTCACTTGCGTGGCTGCTGACGCCGGAGACGACTTTTCCAACAACCTGTTCTCCGACCTAGCCCCGTGCGTGCCTCCTAGTTTGTCTAGTGCAGTCCCCATCCTAACTTCGTATTGTACTCAGCTTGCTGGCGCTCTTCGGAGAAAGGGTCACCATGCAGTTCATGAGCCAATCCACGGGCTGGGCCGATAACATCATCCTGGCAATGGTACCGTTGGGCATAATCACCGCCATTGTGGGTGCCATCCGAGTTAGCGGCCCATCGTGGCTCAGGGCCATCATCGGAAGAGCAAGGGAAACCCGTGCCGTGGTCGAGTCCGAGCTGATGTCGTCCACCTCGAAGGACGTGTGCGAGCTCTGGAATGGTCAGGAGATTGTCAAAGTCATGGGCGAAGGGCCGATTCGGGAGTTTATTGTCCTGATGCCTGAGGGCAGTGGCGAGAATGGGGGCAAGACGGCAGCGGCAACGACTCCGACCGAAGCTGGCTCGCCGTGTGGAACAGGGAGTGATTCCGTCGAAGACCCCAAGGATGGCCGAAAGGTTCCCCAGATTTCGGTAGTGGAACTAAAAGATGCCCTGAAACAGAAAGGTATCGAGGGCGTCGAGGACGCCAAGAAACCTTATTTAACAGAATATCGT
>JABFEX010000028.1:0-50013 GCA_013623515.1 Fusarium illudens
TCCCTCCCCTCCCCTCATGTGGAGAAGCGTAACCGTCGCCTGGAGACCCGGAGTGCAGAGTCTGGGGAATGCGGGTGTGTGCGGGGGGCCGAGTAGTACCCATCCATGCGCCGAGTCTGATTGAACGGTCAATGTGGACAAGAAAGCGACTGCAGATGAAATGCAATCATAACTTGGAGTTGTCGGGACATTGCTCGCGCATGAGACCATCCATGACAAGCAAGACCAAGTGGAACTTTTGCGCCTTCAGAGCGGGGAGCCATCCATGGATGCTGCAACTCTTGGACACCTCATCGACACCTCACTCATCATGTCTTGCCCCTAGGCGGCACTCGCAGTTATGAGAATTGCCTTCTGTAACCGTCCAAGCCCTGATTGGTAGCCTGCATTTCCCCCGACGTCGAGAGTGGTGTGGCTTGTCTGCTAACCGCCGCCATGACCAGCTCCGACCCGATGCTCTCGGCCCTCGACGGCTTGACTTGACCTGACTTGACCTGACTTGACATTGACAGACAGACGTTGGGCTCGACGTAAGGCCTTGACAGTCGACTGTTGAGGCTGCACCGGCTAACGAGACAGACCGCGGTCGGTGGCTCCAGTCCGAAACGCAGGGCCCATGTGGTATGTGGTTCACGGCCCGCCCACAGTCGCTTCGGAAGCCGAACCTCACAGACATGCCATCAGTGTACACGCCGCCCATGTCCCGCCGACTCCGCGTTTGCACGCACCTGGAACTCATGACACATCAGTATCTGGGGACGAGACGCGGGGACAGGCAGGCACGCCGCTTCTCCATCCTCGTCTTGGGGCCATGCCAAGTATCTGGGGACGATGTGGCTCGCTCGGCCTCTTGGCCTGGGTCTGGTGAGAATGGAGAATGCCCCTGGGCAGGTTTTTAGTCAAACCGCCCCTGCTATTACGTGTTGGAAAGACGACCGACCCGGCACGTGAAGTCGAGGCCGTTGCCACGGATGTGAGCAATTGCTATCCGCGGCCGCCCAGTTTGCGGGGAAAACCTGGAGACGTGGAGAGGATGCTCCAGAGCCTGTTCATGACAAGAGGTTCAAGCCGCAACAAGTCTTCTTGCTCGGCACCCAAACAAACCATCAGCGCCGACGTTGCCATCATGAAATCCTGTGGGGCTTCACGGGATGTTTGGACTGTCTGCTGCGTGCGCCTCGGCTCATACCCAGCTAGGGCCCAGAATTTGCTCCATGGCTTTCTTCTCTGCAGATGGCGACAAATCCTTCAACAATGGTGCTAATTGAAAACAGCATGATATCGTGAAACCCCAGAAAACTCATGATAGAGGGCATCGGGTGATGGATGGCTTCTGTCATGGTGCCAGCGCGAGTCGAGAGAAACCGATCGTAGCCGATATTATCAAACACACCTGTTTTTCTGCCTCTCTCTCCCTTTTGCCGCCAGCCGCCATCCGCCTCCCAACGAGATTCGACGAGGGCGATAATCGAAAAAAAACTATTGATTCGCTCGGAGCAGTCGGGGGCCTGGTGCTGTTCCGGCCTCGATCTTGATTCGCCCGGTCTATCCCATACCAGCAACGTAGCATCCAACCTCATCTCAAGCCTGTGGCAAACCGGACATGGATCCAAACCAGGCGAAGTCTCGGTTGCCTCCCTTGGCGAGCCGGAGTTAAGTACGGATACTGACTGTGGCATTCTCGAGTTGCCAACAAGAGAGATCACGTCTGGGGGACACGATCGGCCTTTCCCTCGGCATCTTGATCTCACAAAAGCGCCCTATGGCAGACCGACTGTTCATCTGCTTTGTTTCAGAGAGCAATCGAGGTTAGTAAAGCAAGGGTTGTGTCCAAGTGGCTCGAGATGCAGCACCAGCTTTGGCAAGTTCAAGCCACTGGGTCGAGCGTCCATTGACCAAGTGGGACAGCACTTCCAACCCGGGCCGGTGAGGATTGCGCGAATATACAACTCTTGTCCAAGACCTCAACCAAGGTGAGCGAGACCATCACCCTGAAAGGTGTAGCCTTTGTCGCGAGAGGAAACCCCCAAAGGCGCTTGCAAACCTGGTTAGCCTGCTCGAGCTAAGATAGGCTCGGCCGAGCATTTGGGTTCAGAACCAGAGGTCGAGCCAAGCACGGATAGTCAAGGCACAATCGCGTCCTGACATGATGCTCATCTCTGGAAGCAGCGTTGTTCCCGACAGAGTTCAGCTAACCGCGGTGGTGGCCGCAAACCTTCCAAGATCCCAGATCCCAAATGCTTGTTCTTAGTCGCCGTCGGGTTCTCATAACGCAGCTAGTGAGTGCTTGGATCTGGATTTCCCAACAGCAGGAATCCAAGGACAAGCTAGCAGAGGCCACCAGAGAGAGCCATAGGTGAGTCTGCTAAACCTCCGCCGCAGCCAATGGCAGGAGGGCACGGTTAGCGGATAAGGTTGATGAGCAGGGACACTGACAACGGGGCATGCCTGGCATGGATCTGCCCCGTTGTCAGCGAGTGGTAGCGGCTCCCAAGCGCCACCCTGGTCTCGGTGGGAGAAATTGGGAGAGACCAGGAGGGCTTTTTGCAGAGTACGAGGCTTAGACCCTTGGGCCCGGCTTCCATGCAGCATCGTTCGGTCCTTCTAACGCACGATTCATCGTTTAGCGCATGTAGCTAGCCCCGAGTCGTGGTTGGTTCGGAATACCACCGTAGTCCCTTGTCGTCCCCGCAGCAGGTTCCCCTGTCGATACATCGGTTGACTGCTTGCTTTCGCGCGTACGACGAACCCTCCAAACCAAGAGGCGCCGGTAGTCGTGTCTGGGCCACGGCATTCGGGGCATCAAACGCTGTCGAGTTGCAACGCCGCAGCATACCGCGCCATCCGCCCCGGAGGAGAGGTCCAATCTCACCAACTCAACCTGTTGCATCCATCGCTGTAGCTAAGCGCCAAGGTTCAAGGATGCCCCTCACTAGGGCTTGACGAGAGCACCCGCCGGAAGGGTTGCTTGCAAAACCCAGCGTTCATGATTGCTGCGCGTGTGCGTCGTGTCCCACAGTCCCTTATCCTGCACTGTCCATCCATTCATTACGGGCAGCCCACATGGTGAGTTTGAATCCGAGTCCAGCGAACCTTGGCTTCTGACGGAGGCAGATCAATCCCATCCGTGCTTCTGGCCTAACACTGTCGGTGAGACGGATGGTTCGGGTTCGAGACGCCTGCGAACCTGTGAAGCTCTCTTTGCCCTAGATTTCGACCAAATTTGTGGAATCGTCAAGGTTCAGGGCGAATATCGACAGCAGGAGCAGGAGCAAGGGCCAACTTGACCAGGGCTCTCGGATCCAGGGGAACTTCAACGTTCGACACTGACGAGGAGACTAGGAGCGAGGGTCCAACCCCCACCGCAATGGGTTTCTGATTGCTATGTTCCGCGCGACCTCCCTGTTCGTGCTCCCAGCCCTCGGGATGATCACAGCTCGAGTTTCCCCAATCCTTGACCGTAGGATCGGTACTCTCGTAGTTACCGATGGGATTCTGCACCGCTGCTCCGTGAATGCAGCCGCCAGAGCTGACCTGTGAGATGATCATTGCCCCATCTGATACAATAGAGACTCGTAAAACACCACCAGGGCGTCAAGATTCGGTTTTCTCTCGGGAGCGGCCGACACCTGGGGGCAACGTTAGATTTGACGACTACCGAACCAACTAGGGTCTGGAGGGCAAAAGGGCCGAGGTCAAGTCCATCTTGACTTGATGAGCATGTCAGCAAGACAGACCCGTGATAAACATCAAGAGAGGCAGTGCGTTTGTTTTGCGCGCCACAATTGACGACCATCAACCACGAAGCGACCAGCCTGATGGTTGGTACAACGTGTCCTCCCTTGCTAGATGAGTGTGCAGGAAGTGAGGGAACACTGCGTGGTGTTTTTGTTGCCACCGCCTCTCTAGTTAGCACCTTAAACAGCACCATCCGAGGCTGAGTGAGCAATGCCGAGTGATGTACAGTCCTTGAGATGTCAAGCTTCGAGAAACGTGGCTGCGGCGCTTGAAGCTTGGAGATTAAGAGAGGGTTACCACGTCTCGAACCCGCAAAGAAGCAGTAGTTTGTGCAAGAACCCGTCAAAGAGCAAGATTCCGTGCGCATTTCGGCAGGGGCAAGTCCTTTACCACGAGGGCGGGAAGGGGCTTCCGGAGTGTGATGGTCCCGGAATTGGGTGACACGGCAGCCAAGGGTATCCCATGAGTTGTGAGGATATCTCTTCGTATCTCGCTCGCCCCAGTGCAAGAACCATAACGGATAGAGTTCAGCAATGCTGAAGTATTGACCTTATCTGTTAGAGCTCAAGGTATTGAGTACTTACTCCCTGGCTTGATGTAATGTAAGATATGCATCTCCAACATAAACGAATGTGATAAACTTGCACCCCTGTTGTGACCCTCCTGGAGGTGTCTGACAACTCGCGGCAGCATCTTTGATTGATGCTTCACTCTTTTCGTTACCGAAAGAAGTAACCGGGAGTGGGAGAGATGCCTGGGAAACGTGTGGCGATGAGGGAGGCTGTGAATGGCTGATACCTGTGGTGGTGGTAAAGCAAACTGTCCAGATGACGAGAGCGGCTTGCGCGAGGTGTGGCTGCCGACGTCTGTGAGAGGGTGTGATGCACCGTATCGATGAAAAGATGCCCCGAACCGCTGCAGATCTGGGGTCACGGGAATCAGTTGGAGAACCCATCTTCTGATCCCGCAAAGTCCAGCTTGAAAGTAGATGACGTTGCCGGGGCTCTGTCGTTTAGCTGACGCGAGAGAAGCCCGAAATCCGTGCGACTTGACTGCGGACACTTGCCTTTCCCATAACCTCACTCCTCCTTGTCCACATCCTCTGCGGTCTCCATCAGCTGGGGACCAAAGCTGGCCTCGGCGTCGTTTGTCCCCTTCAGCCGAAACGAGGGTCCTGATCCTCGGGCTCCCTCCGTGGGTCGCTATATCATGTCGCGATTTCAGCCCACGCGGGCACGCACCCGCTGAAGCTGCACGAGCAGCAAGGCCGGGCAAAGGGTCGGTCGCAAAGCAAGCTGTGAGTCCATGAATGATGTAAGTGGACGGGCGATCCTTGAAGAGGGGAGAGGGGGTGCCAAGTGGGGGAAGCGGCCAAGAGGCTAACTGCACGGACGGCTAAGGTCGAAAGCGGCTTAGCTCGTTGGATCACGGAAGACTGGTGGAAGCCTGCATGGAAGCTCTCGCGGGACGCCAGGCGGTGCCAAGGCGCCGCCACGGTGACCTCCAGGCAACCGCAATGCAGCACTTCAGCACGCTAGCCTCGCTAGGCCTTGGCTGGGTTCAACCACTGAGGACGCTGCGACTGCTGCACCCCGTTGGAGCCGTTGTGCCCGTGATTATTGCCGCTCGTCGATTTGACATGATCATGGCGTGAGCTGTCGCTGGCTGTGATTATGGCCAGATCAACCGAGCTGTTGGAACAGTCTGGACGGCTTCTGTCCCGCGACCCGGCCATGTTTGTCCGGCAATCAAGAGCGGGTTCCGTGGCGGGCCTTACGGCATGGGAATCAGCCCTGCTTGGGGTCTCCTCGCGGGAGGGCCGTTTGCCATGTGTTGTGGTCGGGTGTGGTGCTGTGTTGTGTCCAGTCTTGTTGCGGGGTGAGAGGGCCTCGACAGTGGGAGGTTGGTTCCACCAGAACCCAACTGCCAGGATTGATGCAAACAAGCAAGACCAGGTTGGCGGCGGCCGGCAGAAGAGGCGGGTCGGGTATTGAATTGCCCGTTGCAATCCGGGTTGGTACGCTTGTTTTCTTGGGCAAGAGCCTTGTTGTCGTTTCGTGGCGGCGCCATTATCCGACGGGCTTTAACGGAGCTTCTATTGCTGCTGTAAGGCCTCCCTGCCCTTGGCCGATGCGCACAATGCCGATGCGCGTAGCCTGAGATCCATGGTTTCGTGCCGTCCTCGAGATTGGCGTGTCGATTCCCGCCAGCGATGCCAGCATGTGCCCTCTTTGGTCGGCAGGGAGGATACGCGCATCTCGAGAGCCTTGGCAACCCCGGCTGCTTGGTCCTTTTGCTCTCTCAGAGGCGGGGAGTTTTCCTTCGGTCGCAGCGTGACGGGTTGAGGTGCTGATGATGGATGGGGGGGAGGCCGAGTTGGCTGGTTGAGTGGATGAGGTCGTCCGGAGTGGAGATGGAGATGGCAGAAGGGCAAGTGAGGGCTGGCGTCTGGTTGGCTGGCTGCAGTGCAAAAGGACCTGGCCACACCACGGAGCCCCGGGAGTGGATCGCTTTAGCGCCTCTGGGCAAATGCAGCGGATGATTTAAGGTGCACCCGGCGGCTTTGGCACCCATGTCCTTGGATGCTCGGTGGGTGCTTTTGAAGCCAAGTGCAGATGCTCCCCTTCTTGCTTGCTGGCTCGAGATAGCTAGCACGCAAGATCTTTTGTTTCTGTTACGGATACGGTAACGAGCTTATCTCGTCGTTTCCAGGAACACCCACAGACTGCAGATGCATGACGATGCGGGAGAGACGGGAGCTGCGGGAGCAGGTACGTAGGTGCTGATAGTCGAGCAGAGAAGATGGACGCTTCATGCGGGCACTATCGTAGTCCCCTCGGCGTTTCCGAGACCGAACGTGTCCCAGGACATGCCGTCGCCCAGTCAGATCAGACTTGGAGGACGGTGAAGGGAGAAGCAGGGAGGGCAAAAACGCCTCTTTTCTTAGACATTTCCAATGACCTTCCATGGCGTCGACTACTTGCGTTGTCGGTGTGCAGGTTCCTACCTTAGTCCCCGAGTAGTCGCGCTGCTTTTGAGTGGTGCCATGTATGTATGATGATGCATCGAGGACGAAAGCTTAGATCAGGCCAAGCTTGCACGACATTGGATCGAGGCTGTGGTCTTGGTTCGATTTTGGCCGCGCGAACACATCCCGCGAGGCAGGACGTGACGTGAAGCAAGCAAGCCACGAAAAATAAAAAAAATCTTGACTGCTCCCTGTGTGTCGCAATCAATCTTGGCCCTCCTGCTTGGACCTCCTGCATCTGATCCAATCTCATATACCTCGCCTTCTTGGGCTTTTTGAGGCTCCATTCCCTTTGCGCAACCGTCCCCGACTTGGCAGCCGCTTCGCTCTTACCCTTCCTGGGCCTAGGCCCCCGACGCGAACCTAACCTTGGGCAAGTGATTACGGAGAAAAGGTCGATTGGCAATTCAAGACCATGGCAAGGGATGGATCCGGGAGACTGCTCCGAGAAGCCTTCGGAAAGATAGAGATGGGTGCCATGGGAGGAGAGTTGGAATGGAACGAACCAGGCCGGGCAGGGCAGGGGATGGATGATGAACCGCGACGTGACCAGGCATGGAGGCCCCAGGCCCCCGTAGTGGGAACGGTCCAGGGCAACTGCACCGCTGTCTGCACGGCGCTAGAGTACCGCACAGCGCTGTACCGGCGGACACTAACCCCCCAACAGTGCTCGAACCGGGGATCCCCTGACCTGACCCCCCGAGCACCCCCGAAGCCCTCCATGCTGCATCGAGTCCACCTGAGTTGCTTACCCCAAGGCCAAGCAAGGTAGAGGTGACCGTTTTCCGGGGCTGGAGGTACTTGGGCTGCCTCACATTCTGAGCCTGACTGGCGGGTATCGTACGGCGTGACACCCACCCGGAGTGACATGGATGGCCGCACTTCCCGCAGCCCAGCCCAGCCCACTGCACCTGCCTCTGCACACCCAGGCAAGGCAAGCAAGCAAGCAAGCAGTGGGTGGTGGAGGCGGCCACTCCTCGATCCCGCCCCTCCCCTCCATCTCCATTTGCGAGGTTCTTGTCTCCCCATCTTTTTCTCCAAACCCATCCATCCACATCCGCATCCGCATCCACATCCATCCTCACCATGGACATGGCCCACGCTTCGCGCCGTCTCGATATCACCGCCAGCAGAGCCTGCAAGCCTGCCCGTGCTCTGTCTGTCTCCATGTCTGGTCTGGTCTGGGCTGCTCGCTCCCTCCCGTCGGTTCTTGTCGTCCATGACTGCTATCGCCCCTCTGTTCCATTGCCTTTACAGGGGCTTCTTACTGTCCACTACCTCGTCGATACTGGCTGACCTCGGCCGATATGGCTCCCCCCGCTGATCTTCTCAGTTCATCCCATCCTCGCAACGCGACAGGCTGGGGATGATGATGATGCCAACCGCGCCCCCATCCCTCCCATCCATACCTTAAGCATCCAGTCCCTCCACTCCCATCCTTCCATGGGTTCTTTAAAGACCTCCCGCTCCTCAGACTTGATCTCTGTTACGTACCTGTCCTGTCGACCCTCTACCTACTGCACCCTCCTCTGTCGTGTACCTACACCCCTCCCCAAATACAGCCGCATACTCCCACTCCCCATCGTAATCCTTGCCCTGGCTTCAGGGTCTGATTGCTACTCTCAAGTACTGAGTGATACCCTCCCCGACCTACCTATGCAACACCCCTCCTCGCCTCTTCATCTTGGTCTTCATCTTGCCTTATACAGTCCCCCAGCGCCACCTTCATGTCAATGCGCTGCTGAGAGACGTGCCTTGGTTGCCATCTTGTACACTTTAACATCGTGTCTCCATCTGTGAGAGCCTTTGCCTTCTTTCTTGTCTCTTGGATCCAACTCTTGTCTGTGGCCTCAAGTTGCGTCCACCCCGTACTCGACTCTTTCAGCCTGTATGCCAAGCATATCCAGTTCACTCACCCGCGTCTTGATCTCGACAACTCACTCACCATCCGCTCGTCACTTATACGCTCCACATCTTGCGACCATCGATCATGACGGCCGCTCTTTCACAACCGACCGTTACGGTCAAAGACTCCGCAGTTCGCAAACGCAGAAGACGCGCCCCGGCCGGTGGCGCCTCTGACGATTGCTTCTCTTGCTCCAAGAAGAACATCAAGTGTGACCGCAGGCGGCCATACTGCTCTCAATGTCTCGAGGTTGGCAGCGAATGCTCTGGCTACAAGACTCAGCTCACTTGGGGAGTTGGTGTGGCCAGTCGGGGCAAGCTCCGCGGTCTATCCCTGCCCATCGCGAAAGCGCCTCCTGTTACTCGGGAGCCCAAGAAGCAGTCGGCATCTCGCTCACGATCCAGCTCCGCCGCTGTTCCTCAGAGCATGGAGCCAGAACGAGCGGGGAGAAGACCCATTGACATCCCCGTTGTGACCCAGGTTGCGTCTGCACCCACGACTCCTTTCGCTATGGCAGGATATGACTATCTCTCCATGTCCCAACCTGATCATCCACCTTCATTGCCTCATGGAAGCTGGGGCAGCATCAATTACTCTCCTGGCCAAGAAACGACACCCAAATTCAACCGATTTCCCCTTCCTCTTGTCACCGAGGACCTTGCGTCTTCCATTGACTCGCTCAATGAGGTGGACTATCTGTCCCCCATGAGCCAATCCTTCACAAGAGACGACGTATCCTACGTCCACAGCCCATCCTACATGTACGACAGCTATACAACCGGCAACAGCTCCCCTGGTCCTCAGAGCCCTCCCGCGTCTCTTTACGTCGACCATGGCAGGACCATTGCCCCGACATCGTGTCCAAGCTTAGCACATGCGCCTTCAGAATTGAGCTCGAGTCTCCATTCTCACATGGACAACTTCGACTCGCAGCTGAGCAACCGAATGGTTCGGGATTGCGACTCTTTCGGTAAGATGAGCTGAGCACACAGTTGTCTTGTCTGTGCTAACGTATTCCAGGGGTACCCGAAGTCGACGCATATAGCGCAAGCTACAACTCGATGCCCATCGCGTGGCAGTCTCCATCGCTTCAGGAGGAGGATGTCAAATCCCATCACTCGGACTTTGCTCCCTCGCACTGGCCCACGGCTTCCGAAACCCAATCTGTTCATGTGAGCCAGGACCTCATCTCCAAGATGCCCTTTTTCATGGATTACTACGAGAATATCATGTGCCCCTCAATGGTCTTTATTGATGGGCCACACAACCCCTTCCGAGACCATATCTTGCGACTAGCTGCAAACAGCCAGAGTCTGAGCCATGCCATTTGTGCTCTTGCATCCTGCAATCTGCGCATGAAGAGGAAACTGAGTCTCGGACGTGATACTCGAGAGCTTTCTGAGAAGTTGATGGCTGACAAACACGCCGCCGAAGCCATGGCAGACACTCAGTCCGACGACCTCTCCCTCGCCGAGGAATACCAACACCGCAACTTGGCTGTGCACCTACTGAACGAGCAGCTCAATGACCGGAGCAAGTCGACCCACGATTCTGTCCTCGCCACGATCCTCCTCCTGTGTCATTACCGCATGGTCGAGTCAGGCATTGCCAAGTTCCACACCCAGTTCGCGGGCGTCAACAAGATCCTCGCCCTCAGGTCTCAGCAATTTACCGCTTCGGGGGATTCTGCATGGATGGAGGCTCTGTTCACCTATTTTGATGCCATCTCAGCTAGCATCAACGAGCGTGAAGCCCAGGTACACCCCGGGTTTGGAGGGATATCGGATATTCAGCTTCCTGTTGGTGCTGAGAATCTGGTTGGTTGTGACAGCGAGCTCTTCAAGACAATCAGCAGACTTGGTCGCCTGAATTTGCTCTCGCAGAACCGCCCAGTGCAGTCTCGATCTCATGGCGTTTCTGGGCGGTCGCCATCACCGTCATACATCTCCCCACTGGGGCACGCCCACAAAGCAGCCTTTGGTATGGGTATGGGGGTGCAAGGCCAGCAGATGGGGGATATGAACCTCGGCGATCATCGATTCGAAAGCAATGCATTCGGCGCGACGCTCAACGACGAAGGGCTCATCCCATCCCCTAGTGGCCCGACCACAACCTACGACGATAACCGCTCACTCTTCTGGCATGAGTGGAAGGAGGCTCGCTTAGCCCTACAGAGCTGGCAATTTGATACCTCAAGGGTTGCTGCCTCGCTGCCCGGCGCACCCACCCAGAGCCAATTACGGGACCTTGAATCACTCTCGGAAGCATTCCGTTACGCTGCGTTGCTGTACACGGAACGGCTGGTGAGCCCTTCCTTGCCGTCTGGTCACCAAAGTATCCAGAGCCTCGTGAGCCAGGTGATATACTACGCAGCAAATCTGGAGACGGGCAGCAGTGCTGAGAAGTATCTGCTCTGGCCGCTCTTCGTGGCGGGTTGCGAATGCGTCAACGAACTGCAGCAGAACATGGTGCGGTCAAAATGCCGGGATATCATGTTCCGCTCGGGCTACATGAACAACCTAGCGGCTCTCGAGGTGCTGGAGAGGCTATGGGCGGGAGAGTGGACGGGAGAGGAGCCGTTGAGCCCGGGGGCCAGGGGGGGTCAACGCGGACCGTTCAACTGGACAAAGTGCATCGGCGGTCCCGGGGTGGAGGTGGAGTGGATCATGTTTTGATTGCAAGGATTGATCTTCGGCGATTTTTGACATGTGACGGGTCTGTTCTGTTCTGTTCTGTGCCTGAGAGGAGAGGAGGACAGATGATGGGAAACAGGGGGTTGGATTTCAAGGGGTGGTGATCATTACAGATGTGGGTAGGGGGATATGGGAAAGGCGTTATGTGGGTTCACGGGTGTAAGAGGTTTGGAATCAATGACTAGGGTCTGGGGGCCATGGATGGGAATCAAGGTTGGCATTATACTTGTATCATGTACGGATAACGACATGGCATCTACGGATTGGTAGACTGGAGCGCAGGCGTTTCGGCTGAGCATCTTGATATATACATATATGGGTAGTCGAATTATCATGGTTCTTGATGAGAGCCTCTACATGCGTGGAATGCATTCTGGGCATGATAGTAGGCGATGATGACGGTCTCTAACTCACAGGGTCCCCCACGCCAAGTGCCAGCACATGATTTCCTCGAGAAGCAGCATGCATCAATCGAACTGGTATCTGTAATTTGTAGAATGATGCTGTCAACTTGGCGGGCACGTCAGTGAATCTCGCCTCATGCCACGCAGCCAAAGTAGGCATAGCCCAGCATGGTGGACGGTTTTTCTTCCTTTTCTCCCCCTGGACTGGATGGCACTTGCTTCCTGGGGGGTCTTGGCTTTCTTCGGCGCCGCCGCCGACCGCGCGCGGGATCGCTCCGCCTGTATGTAGGTACAGTAGGTAGGTAGGTAGGTTTGCTGGCGGAGCCGGCCGAAGGAGGGTGGGAGGGGGGTTTTAGTTCTGATAAGCTCTGGGGCCGCGGCAAGAATCATGATTGGACTCCGAGACGAGATTGAAACCGCGGGATTGGGGTCTTGTCACCTGCGGGAATAAGAAGGATCGACAGGTAGGATGGTGTGCAAAGATGTTCAGGTTTCCCAGAGGGATGGGGAGGGAGGGATGGATGCTACAGTATCAAACCCCTTCTCATGCATGAGCAAAGGATGCATGGACTCGAGAAGCAAGGCGTAACCTTGGGGCACCCATGTTTTCAGCTCTAGGCTGCGAGTTACCGACGAAACAAAATGCAACTGTGCCAGGGTGTGAAAAGAACCCCGGCCAGCGATCTCTCGAACGTGTGTACACATGTGGCTTTGTAGACAGAAGTAAAAAAAAAACCCCTGGAGCTAGTACACACACCCCATCTCAACGGGGTCGTTACATGTAAGAGGGGGGGTGAGTCGGTGAGCAAAAGCTGGATAGGCTGTTCATGCTGGTTTCAGGCGGTTGGGCTAGCTTGGATGACGATGGCATCTTCAGGTGGTCGGAAGGCCCGATCAAATGTGGCTGGCTGCATGGTGTGATCCATCATGACTGACACTACGTGAGAGCGGAAACGAGTGATGTCCAGGATTCCCCTTTTCAGAGGGGGTTGAGATGAGATGAGATGGATGTCAGTTACTGATGCCTCTTGCTAGACGTGCCTGTCAACTCCATCTCCATCCCACGGTATGGTAGTCAATGAATGAGTCCTTTAGTGTAGGTACATGTTTTGTATATGAAGCTGGGTTTCTTACAACTGACACCCACGTTGCAATAGTAACGTTTAACAATGCTAGTATAATGCTGGTCGCCTGCTTCCGTGACTCGAGCGTTGATCGTCTCTAGTGATCATGCCCCCGTTGAAACCATTCGTATTGGCATATCCGATCCTCCCTTAGTCAATGTCTTCCAGGGCAACATGCTGCGTCTCGACAACATCCTCCTCTCCTCTGTCTGCCGCGTCCAAGTTGGAAGTGGTGGTAGAATCATGTTGTAGGCTCGAGTCTATCATCGACCGTGGTATCGCCCTATCCAGCTCCACCATCGCCTTCCTCTCTTCTTCCGTGTCTGTACTAGTGACATCGCTCCAGTCATCGTCAGTCGCAGTCGCAGTCGCAGTCGCTTCCCCACCATCGAACAGCGGCGGCATCGGTATGCGACGAGTTCGACGGCCCAAGCCTCTCCTCTTCCTATTCAGCCTCATGATACTGCCTATAGAACGTTAGCAACGGCGGTAGAGAAAAAGGCCACAATGGTTGACATACGATGAGCAGTCCAGAAGGCGTGGTGAGACTGTTCCTTTAGCAGCATTGCAGCGCTCCGCAGAGGATCCTGCACGACGATGAAGTCCCAGAACCTCAGGTCCAGCAGCTGCTCAATCCTCTTTGCCGTCTTCTCTGCCTCCCAGGGCCGCTTCCCATAGACCTTGTTGAAGAGCACGACGCCGTACTCCAGCGTCCACTCGCCAACCCACTGTACCTCCTCGAGCTGGCTCATCATCAACCTCGCCTGGTGACGGTGATTATAGTCCTCCCTCGCGCGCATATTTTCGATCCTCATCTCGGTCAAGCCGCGGTGCCCTTCTTCTTGGTGGATGCGCCTCATCTGGAGTGCCCACTTGATGTGTCGATCGTCGTCGACCGCCTCCTGGAAGCGCTCCTGGCAGTGCTCGCAGCGCCACAGATACCGGGACTTGACGATGACCTCGCGCTTCTCGAGGGCACAGAAGTCTGTGCAGCCGGCGGTGCAGCCGACCTTGTAGAGGTTGTGGTGGAGGCACTGCGCGTACGTTATTATGGCGAAGCAGCAGGGCATGGTGAGGTCGGATCGTGGTTTGTGGCGTAGAATAGATGTGGTGATGTTTTCTGAGAGCAACGGTTGCCAGTCAAGAAGCAGGTATCCATGAGGAATGTATTCACTCAGGTCCAGGCAGGCAGGCAGGCAGGCAGGTAGGCCACATTGAGGAGCTCAACTGCCAGGCACTGTATCTGTTTGACTGCAGCCGCTGGCTGACCTGCCCTCAAACGTCCCTCGCAGTCGTTGGGAAGCAGCCACAGACCTCGATGATGCCCGCTGGAGCAAAGGTTAGGTAGTACGTATTCATAGCAGCTGCCTCCAGCACCAGCCCGAACTCTCCCCTCGGATTCGGCCGGAAAAGGGGCGAGCTCTGCTGCAAAGTCTGCTGCCAGGTCTGCATCTGCCACCTACCTAGGTATTTTAGCCTCACAAAGTATATGGCACATGGGAATAATACGTACCGATCGGCAAACATCAATTGCGAGTGTGTCCCATGATATGTCGTAATCAGAGAAAACAAGAGCCGTTTTTGCAATTTTGTGTGTGTGTGCGGTGTATGTGTGTGTCCGATACGCGGGTATCCATCTACACGCCCAAACTGATGCCAATTATTCTACAGAGAATTCCACTCCTCAACACCATGCCACGCACGATCCCTAACATTGTAATGGTGAACCTTTGAATGCAACGCAAATCATCCCCTTCTCGCCTTCTTCTTCTTCTTCTTCCTTCTCTCATCTGTCTCCTCTCCTCTACGACCCCGCGTTGGTGACGAGGGTCAGTTCCGGGAAATACTGCGAAAGCTTCCTTGGGTTCCGCACCTCTGCCCGAGTCGGCTCGTCCGTGTCTGATATCTGATCCAGGTCTGTCGTTGAGTCATGGCTCTGGTTGCTATCCAGGAGCTGGATCGACCGTCTCTTGACCTTGATGTTTCCCTGGGCTGGCATAGGTTTGTTGCTCGCCTCGCTCGGCGGTGACGCCTGCACTGAGTGCGAGATGGGAGTTGATTCGCGCATGGATGCGGGTGTCCTGGATCGGCGTGCGACATCCGGGCTCAGACTCCTCGATGGCCCAAACTGCAAGGATGCCGTCATCATCTTGCGGTAGCTGTCGAGCTCGTGTTGGTGGCGATCGACCATTCCGGGGCTGACGGACTCGCTACGGGTCTTCTCGTTCGAAGTCAAGCCTTTGGCCTGGACATAGGCGCTGGAGCGGATGTGGTGAGGGTCCCGCTCGTAGTACTTGTCAACGATGGGATGAACCATGACGGTCTGTCTGTGGATTGTCAAGAGGGAGTTTGTCGGCACGTTGACCCAGTTCTCTGCTTCAAGTCAGTCATCCGCCCTTTCCTTTGTCACAAGGCCTTTGACGTACCTCTCTCAAATGTCAGGGGTTCGCTCGCTACAAGCACGATGTCGGCTCCCTTGTCCTTGCGCTCCATCTGGTATTGCCTGTCGTCCGCAGCCTGTGTGCGCGTCGTCCATTGGGTTCCAGAAGAGTAGTACAAGCTGGCTGCCTCGTTGTCGGAGCTGTTGATGTACCGGGTGCAGATGACGCTGTGGCCGTCAGTGACGGCAAGGTTGAGGAGACTCGTAGTGTCGACGTCCTCGTTTTGTAGGATGCTCTCGGGAATCGTATCGATCAGCTCGTTGATCTGGGCAATCGTGCGCAGCATGGCCTTTCGCAACACAGTGGGGCCGAAGCCGGTCTCGGGGCAAGCGCTCGGGTTGTGACCAAGCCGCTCGAGGGTGTCGAGAAACAGGGCAAAGGCCCATTCGCTGTCGGTGCCGCCCTTGACGCCGAGGTACCACTTGTCGGCCAGACGCTCGCCGAGGCGGCGCTTGATGTGCTTCCAACCTCCGAGTCCTCCATTGTGCATCCACATGAGGCTGCCGTGGGTGAAGGGATGGCAGTTGTCCTCGCTCAGCGAGCCCTCGGTCGTAGCGCGAACATGGCCAAAGATAAGGCGGGAGGCGGTCTTGGAGGCGATGCGCTGCAGGTTGGTGCAGTTCCAGGCGGGGATGGTCGAGGTGAAGAGGCAGGGCGCGGCGCCGAGCTTGGGGTCGGTGTAGAAGCCTATGCCGAAGCCATCTGCATTGTTCTGACCACGTCTTGTATCCTGCAGAAGATGCTCTGTTAGATCATGTCTCCAAGTCCCGACCAGGGGTACACGGTGTGGAGTGACTCACGAGACGCAGACGGGAGTCAAATGATTGCTTGAGGATCGAGTGAGTCGGGTCGAGGATCAGCTTGGACAGAAGAATCTCGTCGCTTCCCTTGTAGACCTAGAGCAGTAAGATCTCGGGTTAGCACGTTGCACTGCGACCGAGGGGCCGGCTTCGGGCAGGGAAGGGGTTGGATTAGGAACACTCACCAGGAAACGGCACATGGTGATGCTTGTGCGCGCAAAAAACTAGCCAGCCGACGATGCAGAGAGCAAAAGGCCAGCACGAGGAAGAGAGGGAGTCGGTAGACTTTTAAGGGGAGAAAAAGAAAAGAAAACCTATGCAGCGAGAAGGGTTGCGTGTTTCCAAGAAGAAGACACAGGAGCCCAAGTTATGGTTGAATCAATGTGAGGGATGACACCATTGGTTTGCTTTTTGGGCTATCGGTGGACGGACCATCGGCATTCGGTGGGAGACTAAGACAAGGCTGAGAGGGAAGGGGGGGGGGAAGAGGGAGAAAGCCAATGAAAGGAGAGGTAAAAATAGGGGGCAGCAGAGAGGGATAGGGGAATAAGATGGAGGGAATAGATTAAAGTTTATAGCCGTTGCGTCAGAACTTGTCTATCCCAGAAGATGGATGAGTGGGAGATGCTGTTTTAGGCGTCGTCCATTTGCCGTGTTTGCTTGGTTCCTGCAGCAGTCGCCCGTGGCCCCGATGGCATCATCAGATAGCGAGGCTGCAACGCTCCAATCCGCTGCATCCAAAGGGACGTGTCCGTTGATATGGACCTGATGGATAATGGATCCATCCATCCTTGCAGCTGGGATTTCCGGGGGAGTGGTGGCCCGCCGTCGGGTGGAGCATCTCACAGCCCGTCCGCTTGGTCTGACAAGTCTTTGCGTCGACGTCGTCCCTATTAATGAGTGGAATGAAGATTTCCTATGACTCAAATACCCCATCGCTCTGGTTCATTTCGTATACGGCTCTTGTCTCATCACGCCATTAAATCCCTGTGAAGCCGTGATGCATGTCTTTGACCTTGCCCTGGCTCAACCGAAGTCTCAGGGGGCCCGGGCCTCCGTCTTCAGCGTGCCGTCCGCTGGGATGTTGCGGCAATGCGGCTTCCAGCTCCCGCCTCTAGCGTCACCGCCTGCCGCTGCCGCCCCAGTTGCCCTGCCCACCAGCCACAGCGCACTGTCGTGTGCCAAGATGTGGCTGCACATCCGTTAAAGGAAATGTGGCGGTGCTGCCGGACCTCTCTACGCGAGACGGGCGCCCATTTACACGCTCCGCGTCTCTCGCGACCGCGTCTTCGATCCACTTGCGCCTCCCAACCCCGGCCTTTTGGCCTCTCCGCCTAGCTAAAACCTGCCCGGCAACAGAACCTCCAGCTCGGACTCTGCTTGTATCTTTTGTCTGCTTGTTCTCTGCGTTGCCAAGTGTTCTAACTCCTGTGTCTTTTTTTTATCCGTCCGAGCAACACTGAACCCGGATCAAAGCTTCTTCTTCATCCCATATATAACCTCAAATCCTGGTTCGAAGAAGCGTCATGGAGCACCGCGGAGCTACAGCGTCGTCCTCCTCCGTCATGTCGTCTTCACCAGCCGCCGCCGCCGGCCTCCCGACACCTTCGCAGTCGGCTCGACGAAAAGCAAACCCTTCGATCACTCCCCGACGCTTCACCCGTTTCTGGTACCAGAGGCAATGTCAAACCGAAGAACTGCCAAAACCTAGGAGCATCCTTGGCAGCTTGGACTCGTCCGCCGTCAACCGACAGCCTCTGTCGCCTCAATCTCTCTTCAGCGATCCCATTGCGTCGGATCCCATTTCTCCTCCGTCCCCCACCAGCCGATTGCAGGATGATTCGAGGAAAAGAAAGCTCCAGGCTGGGCAGGCTGAGCCCGACTTCAAGAGGCCTGCTCTCAACCTCGAGAACATGCCTCCGCTCCGGCTCAATCTCCCAGTACCAGCATCTCAAGATAGCGAAATCGCATTTTCGGATGCCCCCACGAAGGCTCAAGACAGTCGAGAGACCCTCAACAGCCGTAGAAAAGCTACTCTGGTATGGAAGCTTCCCAACCTCCCAACATCTGGATCTCGCTAACGCTTTGTCAGAGCGACTTTTTCAAAGCCAGTCGTGGTGGTGCTCAAGCATTGAAGAAAAACCCTACTTCTATCAGTTTCCCTCGTCCTGCTGGCACGGTAGAATCCAATAATGTATGTCAACATGCCCAACTTCTACCGGCGTCGCTGACATCATGACTCAGGCACTGGAAGGATACACACCCAAACCTATCAGGAAATTCGGTAACCGAGGGTTCGAAGCACAACTACTTAACCGCGAACATGGATTCGGATATCCCAATGGCCAGACATATCTTCACACCCCAGCATATGACATCCGATCCGAGACGGCCAACTTCCACAGCCGCAGCACCGATTATCACGAATGCGTCGCCCGAGATAGGCCTGGCAACACCATCCCATTCTGTCTTGCCAGCGCCAACAGCGCCCCAGTAACCGCCATTGGCGACGAAGAGGGCTGCGTGAGGTTCTTCAACACGACTTCAACCGACAATCCCGGCCAGGACAAGGTTGATGCCCACTTCCAAGTCCACAACAATGCCATCTGGGACATGTCTTTCTCGAGGGATGACCTCCGCCTCGCTACAGCCTCTGGTGAATCAGGCGTCATCATCGACACCATTACACAGACCGTCGCAGCTAAGCTTGAGGGCGGACACTGGGACTCAACACGACAAATTGCATGGCAGCAAGGACAAACCACAGGCAACGTCCTGGCTACCTCGGACAAGGCCGGACGCATTCGTCTGTGGGACTTGCGATGCCCTGAGGCTCGCCACAAGAGCTTTTCAACCCGTTCCAGTACCAGCGGGTCCCGTGGACGCCGGGTTGTTGTCGAAAGGGATAGAAACCTCGACCCCTTCAGCGCGGTCACTCTCAACATTCTCGACAGAACTCATGAGCGTACCATGGCGGGCAATACCTCGACCGCTTCCGTCACCGCCATCCAGTGGCTTCCTACTGACCGTGAACACCTTCTCCTTTCAGCCTCTGAGGCCGAGGCTGTCGTCAAGCTCTGGGACCTCCGATACATCAAGTCTCGCCGCCAGGAGAAGAGCACCCCTCTGGCCTCCACCCGCGCGCCATCCTCGCACACCTGGCGATCATACGGTATTACTTCTCTAGCCCTCAGCAGCGATGCTGCTCGTATGTATGCCGTCTGTAAGGACAACACTGTCTATGCCTACTCGACTGCCCACCTGATGCTCGGCCACGCCCCCGAACTGGAGGATTTTGCTTCCAAGCGCCGACCAACCGGTGTCGAAGGTCTCGGCCCCCTCTACGGCTTCAAGCACGATTCCTTCTCCGCCCGGACCTTTTACGTCAAGTGTAGCATCAGGGAGAAGGGCCTTTCTCACACTTCCGACCTCCTCGCCGTCGGAAGCACCTCGTCTTCCGTCATGCTCTTCCCCACCGACGAGCGCTATCTCCGCTCGGCCTGTGCCCAGCGTGCCCACGTCCTCGACTCCCCAGGCTCCGCTGGTACGCCCTCACGTTCCTTCTCCTCGGCCCCGGAGCCTTCGTTCCCCATCTTCCGCGCCGGCACACCTCTCATCCACGGGCACTCAAGTGAAGTTACCAACGTCAGTTGGACGCACGACGGCAAGCTCGTCAGCGCTTCCGATGACTACATTGTCCGTCAGTGGCAGGAGGACGGCACACGAGCTCGGCATTACAGACAGGTTGGCGACTTTGGTGGTGAGCGCCACATGGCGGGCTGGGCAGATGTGGGCGACGACTGGGACGCCGAGGATGATGAAGAGTAGAAGATGAGAGGGAGCGTTTTATTTTTGCAGCCGCCTCTTCAGGCGTTGTTTCTTTTTACATGTCATGATACCCAAACCATTGTAAGGCGTTTCAAGTATAGGTAGATCCTTGGTAGGGTCCTGAATTTGGCGGACTCAGGGATGGAGTACAAGAGGATAAGATGAGAAGGTGTTAGTTACTTGAGTACCCAGATGTAACATAGGTAGCATCTATAAGTACATGATGCTCTCAACGAAACCGGCATGTCGATCAACGTGAAATGTCAGAGAATGTGCGTTACTATAAATTTATTGACTCTTGGATCATAATCATTTCTACTGCTGGCTTGTTCATGTATTCTGAGGGTATCGAGAACAATCGTATGCGCGTGCTCAAGGGCAAAACCAAACCACCAAACTCCTGTATAGACATCATGCATGTTCCGCCCAAGACGGGTATCCTGGATGCTTCATTACTCCGAAAAGGAAAGGAAGAAAGAACGCCGAGCAGAATGTCGTCGCCATCGTCAATGCCTAGGGATCATGCCGTTTCCTCGCCTCATCTAGCAGAGAAGAGAGCCATATATGCAATAGCACAAAAAGCCGCCAGTATTAGCCAGTTGATAACATGGACACTCTGAAGTCTCTGAGACGCGAGCTTGAGGTACTCGTCGAGGCCATGCTCTGTCTTGACTATATCGCTCGGATTTCGTGCTGGCTTGGGGAGAGTCTTCTCAAATCTCATAGATTTGGAGGAAGCCGGACAAGATGCCCCGCCGCTGTCGATTCTAGAAACATCAGGGTGACCGATGGGTGTGGAAAATTCGCTCTGAGGGGGTGAAGAAGCTGAGGTGTTTACCCAGGTTCTCCATACTTGCTTGACGCCATCCGATGACAGCCTCGGAGTTCGCGCGCTTCGTTCCTTGGCTACGGACACACTGTCTCTGAGACGAGAGCGGAAAGGGTGGAACTGGTCGACAAGATCAAGGAGAGAAGATGCTGTGCTGCTGTTCTTTCGTTCTGGGTCATCGCAAACCGAGTCGAGCTGGTTGATCAGGAGCGTCATATTCTCGAAAATGCAGACTGACTCTTGGACGATGTCGTGTTTCTCGCGGGCCGTCAACATCTTCTCTGCATCCAAAAGTCGTTGCTTAAACTCGCGCTTCAGGTCCTCACCATCCTCGGGTGTTTGGAAGTGGAAGAACCTGAGGGGCATCGTATGTGTAGCATGACAATAATGGTCATGATCAGGGAGCTGTTCGTCAGATAGGCCGCTGGCTCGCTTAGTTGGCCTCGTGCTCTGCTGACAAGGGAGAGAGGTTGGTTTGATAGGCGAGGGTAGATGATTCCAAAAGTCATCCCCCGCCGACTCCAAGGTAGCTCTAATGAAGCGGCCCCCGGCAAAGAGCGCCATGAACAAGATGTAAGAGTAGGCCAGAAGCACATGGGGTCGGTGCTGGACTGATCTCTTGATGTGTTGAATGAAATCGCCCAGACGTCCACTCTGTTCAACAAACCGCAGCTGATCTTCCACCAGGCTGTCTGACCATCCCGTTAGGTGTGCAATGTCTGCCTTGAGACGGTCAGAACGCATCAGCCCAGGAAGGAAAACATGCTGAAGGAGAGACTGCGTTCTGTTGCAACCCGAGAGCCTGTGTTTATCAGAGGCAGGGAAAGAAGTCTCTCCTGAGTCAGGGAGAGTGGTGTCAAGGTCACAAGCCTCGGTTTCCTTCTCGTCAACCTCATTGACCGGGCTCGCATCCAAAATGTCGCGCCACAGAGCCTCAAAGGTCATGTAGATGGGCGTTATGTGGAGGAGTCCCGAGATGTAGAGAGTAGGATCTTGAGCGCGGGGAGGAAGCGCAAGTGGTAGGCGAGCGATGATGAGCTTGTTAAGCTTGGCGTGGATGGTTCTGGTGGCAGCGACGATGGACTCGGCCAAGGGACGATCATGGTGGTGGTGAGGCTGAGAATCGCCAGGGAGATCATGAGTCGACGTCATGTTTGCCATATGAAGGCGTCGGCTAGCTTGAGCCGCTTAGCCACCCTGCGGAAGATGGTGTTGCACTGCAGTTGAAACAGACTATGCAGTGCTGACTGATGGATAGAGAAGGCGGCTTTGAGAGACGATAGTGGGCGAGAACTAGGTTATCGATATGTGAGAGGGCGAAGTAGTTTAAGGTAAAGGCATAGGGGTGAGAATAGATCGAAGTTGAGGCGAGGAGGAAAAGGTTGAGATGATGGATGATGTCGGAAGAAGAAAGGTTCGGGGTTAAGAGTTCTTAAGGCCCTGACTTTCTTTTTTCATGGGACGCTGAATGAAATGTGCAGTCAGTCAGTGCCCGAGTGAAGTGCGATCGAGGTCATGTCCTTCCTTCCCAACATGGTGAAATCAGTCGCCCCTTCCCAATCCGTCTCTTATTCGTCGTCGCAGCAAACCTGCCTATTTTGATTCACCCATCACCAACCCTTATTCACACCCACCTCATTCCCGCGCCCGCAGCCACTCCAGGGACCAGGAAGCCCACCAAGATCCTCTCACGCCATGGCCCATGACCTAGTGAAATGCTTGCTGTAGCACAGAGGCCCGCCCAAAGTACTTAATCAGGATCGAGGTTTTGGTGTCCCATCGACGCCCAGCGCACACTTTCAACCCCGCCGTCCCAAGTGCGTGACCCGCTCAGCGGATCTGTGTTGGCGCGCGGCACATTCTACCACATGGAGGAATAGGCGCAGGGCGGATGTATTTCGAGTTCGAGACCTGTCAGTCTCTAGATTTGCTCAGGAAACATTTCTACAAAGTACAGTACAGAGTACAACCTGCCCGAAGCCCTGGCTGAGGCCCAAGTCTTGGATTCTCAAGTCTAGATTCATTGTCTGAGGACTAATACTGACTCGGTGAATTCCAGTCTGAATATGTCAGTTATTCATGCAACACTCGTAAGAACGCCCTACCTGGATTCAGCCCACATACACCTTACATGCTGTATCTACACGTGTAGTCTCGGAAGTATCTTGGAAGCAACTCTCGTCTGACCCCTGTGCCCCTGTCGCACATCTCTCGACCAAAGTCCCACTCCGTCCCCGCTAAGATTTCGATCTCGGCAAGATCATCACATCCATGTGACCGAAGTCGAGGCTATGAATAACTTCAAGGGTCCAGAATGCCCGGGCCTGATGCGATGAATACTTGGTTTGTGAGAAATCTGGATCGTATAGGTTGAACTGGACTTTGAGGTAAACGCGTTCTTTCTCCACACCACATATAACCATCCAGCCAAAACTCCTGATATCCTATGCCTGCAGTATCCTGCTGTCTCGAGCACCTTAAAACAGTGTAAAGTCATAAAAATCATCCATGCACTTCCTCATCCACGCATACTACATCACATCACTTGCTGCCCTCTCCAGGTCATCGTTCTTCTTGTTGTCCTCTTCCTCAACACTCTCACGGCTTACCACAATAAAGGAAACAAATACAACCGTTGCTCCTATCCAATAGGTGAAGCTTGAGTATCGGCTGTACTGCAGCATCTCGCCGATCAAAGACAGGGGGATCGTGAGTGACAGGCCCACCGTCACCACCAACGGCGTTGTCATGAGTAGTGCCAGTGCCCACGAGATGTCGCTGATAAACGACGACACTGCATTGAACTAGGGCAGGTTAGCAGGGCGGCGTTGTTGAAGTAGAAAAGTCAAGTACCCACAATGATGATACCCCAGATAGTGGCATCCGGTGGGAGTTCAAACTGATGGGCAGTTAGCGTTAGCAGGCTTCGAAAACTCGAGCAAAGAAGACGACGTACCGTTTCCAGGCCCGTCCAGTGCAAAATGAAGAAAAGGGGCCACAAGAGTATCAAGTTAAACACGCCAACAAGCCCAAAGAACAGCTGCATGTCCACCTTGTCCTCATTGGGAACCCTCCTCTTCATCACCGTCACGTAGACGCCGTAGATGACGGCACTCAGAAACGCCATCGAGTCGCCAATGGCAATCTCGGCCGTCGTCTTGTGCGGGAACAAGCCCCGGTCCTCGTCGCTCGCACCGGACATGTCCACGGTCGAGATGAGTATGACGCCGACGAGCGAGGCCCCCACGCCGAGGAGCTTTGCAGTCGAGAAGCGCTCGATTCCGAACATTGAGCAGAAGATGAGCGTCCACACGCTGCTTGTGGATGTCAGGATCGTGACGCTGGCGACGCTCGTGTATTCGAGGCAGGCTGAGGAGAAGTAGTTGGCGAAGAACCAGAGCATGCAGAACTCGAAGCTCAGAATTGCAGTTTCGTGAAGCCCCAGCTTCTCATCCTTGCTCGAATTCTCTGCGCTGCCGTAGCCCTCCGATATCAAGCGTTCGGCGGCTCCCTCGTCTTGTTCTTCGCGCAGCGTTTTTGTCCGCGTCGTGCCCTGCCTATAGTCTGTCCATAGCTGAGTCGCATCGTGTCGCAGTCCACGGAAACCAGTCCTCCCCAGATATCGAAGGAATTTCGGGACCAGCGAGATGGCGAATATCGAGGTGTTGACGTAGACAACGAAGAACGGCTTGTTGTAGGTCTGGTCGGCAAAGATGTACTATCAAACGAATCAGCACGGCATCTTGGAGGAAGGCAAATAGCAGTTACATACGCTGGCGATAAAGTTGTAAAGCGTCCATAGAAACACGGTCAACATCAACAGCGCGAAGCCCACCGTCCTCCGAGCGACTCCGCCCAGCCCCAGCTTTGCCCTCAATCCATAGCCGGTCGAAGATGATGTTGACCTCGGTTCGAGCAGGGGACTTGTCGGGACTGCCACATCGTCGTTGTTTGCCTCGCCATGTGCATGCTGGCGCTCGCGTGTATATGTGCCCTCCCCTGATCGCGTCGACTCAGACCGCGACATGCTGAATGTGCTGTCGCGACGGCGTCCAGATTTACCCCAGACTGGTCGACTGTGCGCAATCTCTCTGTGCCGGGATCGCGATAAGCGATGACGTTTGAGTTGGCGGTATCGGCACGGCGCGTTGTCAACAGGCAGCACCCAGATTCGAAACTCGACTCGACGCTGGAGAGAGTAAAAAGATCAAAGGATATTATCGTGAGACAGAGGCTGGTGAAATGTCAAGGTCGTGAGCACGCAACCGGTTACTCGAGGCGGGGAGATGGCTCCCCCATAAAGAACCTCCCCGTGCCGTCCCCCCCGCTGAACCCGATCTGGTAAGCCTGCACATGAGTCGTTGGCGATAACACAGGGTTTGATCCGGTACCGGGGACCTGAATTAAGTGACAGCTTCACAAGCGGTAATTCGATTGAAGGTGGGACATTATTCATGCTGAACGATCTTTTTTTAAGTCTTATCTTGACAGACGGTGTGGAGAGGCACGATTTAAGTCCACTCTGCACCAACGGATTGAACTCTCGGTGAACTTTGATAACGTGCCACGTTTAAACCGTTCCTGAACGATCATGAGCAGGTATTTATCACATTAACTTGGCTATTCGGCAACTCCCATGATTAATCACGAGTAAGTTATTATGGTCGACCATCGTCTCACAGTGCTTGAATCTAAGGATGGATTTCTCTGATCAACATGTCGAGTAAGTGCAAGTCTTTCTACTCCTGGTGCGAATCAGTGCATCCAGGAAACTGAATTGCACCCTCTGCAAATATGTAACTTCACATGAAGAAGTAGGGTAATGCAACACCGTCATCCATAACTTCCTACCTAGACGTATTAGCCATATTTCCTGCCAGACAGTGTAAGTGTTCATGTGGACGGTTGGTGTTTCCAACCCCTCACCCACCGTCCAACACTCGTGCAAGAATGGCGGATGCACAGATTCCATTAGGCCCCCATATTATCTTCGTTACGAGCGATTCTCGAGCTGATCCCATCCCGCAAACATTCCCTTCTTCGTGTGCAAGGGTCAGGCTCAAGATGGCCGGCGATCGTGCGTTTGGGCTTAGCAAGAACCATCCAACTTGAGGGTATAGACCCGAACGGGAAAGACGAATTAATAGCCTTTTGAATGATGATAAATATTCTCAATAACAGATAATGCAGCCATGGTTATGCAACAGGAGCCCTCAACGCTCGAGTGTTGTTGTACATGACGGAGGTGGAGGGGACGGACGGGCAGACAAGATTTGTTAGACCTCAGGCTTTTGGAATCCGATTCCTGTACATTCTTGACATGCTTTTCTTATGCTTCCCATGTCTGACACGATTCTATGACTTGAAGACCATCGTCTCGGGTTCCATGCCCGTACCCTTGGTGAGAACTCCGGCCTTTCTCAAGATGGAAACGCAGTTCTGGACCACCTCGGCCGCCACACCTTCAGTCTTTGTCGGGAATCTGACCGTCTTGAGCCACTCGCGCGCATCAGGCTCGGTGTAGCCCAGGCTGCTCGAGATGTAGGCCACGGCCTCCTCCTGGTTGTCGTTGAAGTGGGCGATGCCCTTGTCCAGCTTCCCAAAGAGGTCAGCGACGCGGGCGTCCAGGCCGTTGCCCTGGGTCAGCTTGGTGGAGGCGACGATCTTCCAGCTGCTCCAGGGGGTGTAGATCTCGCCGACGCGGCGGATCTCGCCCGAGTCGTAAAACTTCTTTGAGGTGAAGTGCTCCCACATGAAGAAGTCGGCCTCGCCGCCGTTGACAGCGTTGCGGAGGTTCTCGAACGTGTTGAGCACCACCGTCTCAGAGAAGGGCTTTTCGGCTGCGCCAGGAGTGAGCCAGCCCTGCTGGTCGGCAAGGACGAAGCCCATCACGTAGCTGCCGGAGCCGATACGGGAGACACCAATCTTGCGGCCGCTGAGAGATCCGACGGTGGTGATCTCGGGGCGCTTTGCTCCAGTGGAGATGGCCCAGCCTGTAGAGTGAGTGGTTAAGTACACGGGGCTGAGCATCAGTCTCAGAGTGACTTACAGAGAGGAGTTTCAACATAGGTGCCAACCAGACGGTATCCGCCATCGCCCTCGACGCCCTCCTTGCCAAGCCCGGCAATCCAGCCCTCAGTCAAACCGATAGCCACATCAATCTCGCCGGCTCGGATGGCAGTGACCATGTGGCCAGTGCCGGAGGGAAAGGGAATCAGAGTGGCATCGAGGCCAAAGTGCTTCTGAGCAAAATAGAGGGGGGTGGAGAAGTGCTCGGGCACAAAGCCGATGCGGAGAGGAGCTGAAGACATGGCGGACGTGCAGTGGTCTCACAGCCGAAAAGTAGAGGCTTGAGTATAAGAACTTGTAGCTCAATGGGTTGTCGCAACTCGGGATGGATGAGGTTGACTACAGGGTTGAGAGGGACGGAACGACGGAGCGGCGTGCGGGGGTGGGGTAGATCGGGTGGTGACGGCCCCTCCGCCGCTGACGGCCGAGACACGGCACGACGGGAAGGAGATTGAGAGTGAGTGACTTGTCAAGATTGTGAGTCAAAAATGAGATTAATTGAGGCGAGGTGCAGTATGATAATTCTCTCAAGATGAATACATCGTCCATCACTGGCACTGCTGACTCTGTATCACACTTGAATACGTAGATGCTTGGATGTGTCAAGCAAGGATATACGGATGGTCGGAACCCGGGATATTGCTCCTTAAGGTCTGGGGTAGCACAAGGAAGGGAGCCAAGCAAACATTGACCCTGCAGGTGCTACTCCGTATTGTTCTGCTACTTGGAGCTTGGCATTGCATCATTCACTGGCGACTCTTCAAAAGATTGACTCGACGTCTTTGTCATTGATGGAAAATTCCCAATCTTTTGAGCTGCAACTATTACGGTCAGCAACCTTGAATACAACCTCGCAAGCTTCAACTCACGAGAGGTTACGTACGCCCATGGCCTCGCAAACACCCAATGTCGAGAAAGCCTAGCTTGCGTGTCGCTGTGGCGTTTGCTGCAATGAGCCCTGCCAGGCAAGCCCTATGCGCGGATAACAAGGGTAGCTCCAGGGGTCCTGAACGCGTTCCTGCCCCTGGAAACCCGTCCCGTCATCAAGGACAAAAGATGACCTAAATCCGGCCGCGCTAATCTCAGGTTTCGAGCTCAAAACTTCACCTAAAACTAGGAGCTTAGTCAACCACACTTTGAGGCGCGAGCTTAGGTTAGCTTCGCATTGTGTCTTGATGCACGACTCAGCCTCCCATCTCTCTTTCTCTTCTTCCTCTTCTTCTTCTTCCCCCTTCTTATCCATTAATCTTCATTCTGTTTGATCTCTTCTCTTCTTCTTTTCTGTGCACTGCACATTTACAGGGCGCCACCCCCTCAAGTCCATGGCCTGAGCCGCTCCTTATCGAAAAAAACGTCACTCCCTTGTCTTGCCCCGGTCTCCAGGATGCCACCGTATCAAACACCAGCCGTCGAGCTGGAACCTGAGCCCGAATATGCTCCAGATGTGCCGCTGCTGGATATAGAGTCGCCCAATGATGAAGACGCCAGCGATACCAGCAGCCTCCATTCCCACCCGGAGCCGGCGCCCAACTACCGATTCTCGCGATGGGGCATCCACTCGCCGCGGCGCATCGTCATCCTGGTTGCTCTCATCAAGTTCTCGGTCGTCCTGAGCGGCATGCTCTTGTTTCTGCCCTTTGCCCGTCTGTTGGAGGACATGATGTGCCATGTGTACTATGAGGACACATCTTCGGAAATCATTGATGAGATGAAGTGCAAAGTCGACGAGGTGCAGGCCTCGCTGGGGTACTTTTATGGCTGGAACAGCCTTTTAGCCTCCCTCATTGGTACGCGCCCTCTCAACAAACGTGCATGGCTTCGGTTTATCTAATATCATCCAGGTCTCCTGGTTGCCTTTCCCTACGGAATGATGTCTGACAAGATTGGCCGGAAGCCAACGCTGCTCTTTTCATACGCTGGCGTTGCAGTGGGCTTCCTCTTTGGTCCCTCGGCCCTCAAGTCGAGCCAGGATGCGCTGCGTGAGAATCCGTATATACTCCTCGTGGGATGTGTCTTTCAGCTTTTCGGAGGTGGCATCCCAGTTATGCTGAATACCCTCTACGCAGTCGCAGCCGACGTGAGCAGTGAACAGGACAAGTAAGTCAAGCCTTGCAGTCAGTCCAGGAGTTGTGCTGACTAGAACCAAAGAGCGAAACATTTCCTTTGGCTTACCTTTGGCTCAACTGCTGGTGGAATCCTTGGTCCTGTTATATCGGGCCTTCTCATGGAAAAATACGGTCCATGGGTTCCCATCTATCTCGTCATGACCACCGTCCCCGTCGTCTTGGTCACTCTCCTCCTTCTCCCGGAGACACTGACCGTCAACCTCAAGGAACAGAAAGCTCAAGCTGAGAGGGCTGCATCAGCTACCTTTAAGGACCACATGACCCACGGACTCAACGAGCTCGTCCACTCGTTAAACATGCTTAAGAATCTTAGCGTTGTCATGATTCTGGTCACCTTCTTTATCCAGAATGCCCGGTTCACAGCTTATATGACAATCCTGGGCCAGTATATCAGCAAGCATTTCAAATGGAAGCTGGCCGAGGTCAGTCTGCTGCTGTCCCCCCTCGGAATCCTCAACCTCATTGTTCTTGGCGGCTTGCCTAAGATTTCCGATATTCTCATTTCGCCTCGCTTTCGAATGACTCCCTTCGGCAAGGACTTGTTTCTGACTCGCGTGTCAACCTGCATCCTGGCTATCGGGGCCTTCTTCCAGGGCATGAGCCACAGCATCACCATGTTCCTATTTGGCCTCTTCATCGGGTCATTTGGTGCCGCGGATAGTCCTCTTGCACGCGCAACCGTCACGCACTACGTGCCGCCCGAATACACTTCTCGACTGTACGCTTTGATAGGCATGATTGAGGTGATAGGGTCATTCATTGCAGGTCCGGTTCTGGCTTGGTGTTTCGACCAGGGTCTGAAGCGGAAGGGATTCTGGATGGGTCTGCCATGGTTTTACGTTGGGTTCCTCTGCACATTAGCCTGGGTTGCTCTCTTGTTCGTCAAGCCGCCCAGGAAGTATTCGCGAGAGGACCCGGCAGATGATGAAGACGATACGGAGGAATACATGCCAGACGCTCCTCTGCGGCTGCAGTAGGACTCAAGCCTAGAGAAGCGTGGCTTGATAGTCTGATTGTTTTTGATATAGAGTCTCGGGCGCATTGGTATGGGAGACATTTTCTTTATACTTATATCTTGGATACCCAAATAGACGCCCTTTTAGACAATTTCCTATGGAGGATTGACAATCATGTGCTCGCTTATCACGCACCTTCCAGATCTGGTTCAAGAGGAACTTTTGTCGCTTCTTTCTCGCAAACCGCCAACCAACCAAGGATAAACATTCCCATTATCTATTGAGAGGGGAACTTTTACATGGCCCGCAGAAGGACTCGTCATTGCGGTACAGCTGATTAGCTGATGTCGGCACATGCCTTAGACGACGCAGGTATACCAACAGGCATATATTTAGATTATGGCATACCTAGAGGTATATACAGATAGGCAGAGGTACAAGTTGTATCACGCCAGTATCTCGTCTCGAGAGATCCCTGTCCTGCAGCCTCCGTTCCGCCTCATCGGATTCGGATTCCTTCACCTCAATCTTTCATTTCTATACTTTCATCTGCATATCCATGCGAGCTGTCTTTTTGAGTTGCACATAGCTTGAGGTCGGATCTAGGACTGCCCGTCACAGCAGCATCGCGGTTGTCTCGTGATGGAGTCTTACAACTCCACGGCCTGTGGAGATGGCTTCCTCGGCCCCAGCGTCTGGGCCCAGGGTTGTCGCGGTGGCTTTGACTTTACCCGTAAGAAGAGCGCTTTTTTGACTGTTTATGTATTCTAATCCATCTATAGTCTCCTTCCAAGAGAGCATCCTGAGCCTCACGCCTTCTGCTCTGTTCCTTCTCCTCGCTGGCCCGCGAGCCGTGTACCTCCTCAGGTGCCCAGACAGGGCAAAGCGTCACGCGACTTATACGCCCAAACTCGTATGAACTTTTCCAAGGCCACCAAGTCCTATATCTGACACGGTATAGATCGCCTCTGCCGTCTATGCAGCTCTGCAGGTGACTCTCGTAGCGTTAGTGCCTACTGCAAAGAACATCAACACCCGTTTCTCGCTCGCAGCAGCCGTCCTAAACCTCTTGGCCGCCTTTTCCATTGTCCTCCTGGCTCATGTTGAACACGTCAAGTCTATTCGTCCGTCTTTTCTTCTCACGGCTTATCTGTTTGTGTCGCTGCTTTTTGATGCCGCCCGGCTGAGGACCGAGTGGCTCATGTCACTTAACCTTTCCTATGCTGCAATCTTGTCGACCTTGACGGTCTTTAAACTCGCCCTTTTAGTTCTGGAGACTGTGGAGAAGCGTAGGATTTTGATAAATGCGGATCACGTCCCTTCGAAAGAGAGCACAAGTGGCCCCTTGAGTCGCGGATTCTTTGTCTGGCTGAACTCGCTTCTCTTCTCGGGTTGGGCTAATGTATTAACTAACAATGACTTGCCCGAAATCTACGAGAAGCTTTCATCGGGGAAACTTGATCTTAGATTCGGTGCGGCTTGGCAGAAAGGTTTGTTATCATGATGTCCTTGTAATCATGGGTTAACGTGTATCCTAGCAACTCGCAGAAGCAAGAAGCCTTCTTTGTTTCTGACAACCATCAGGGTTTTGAAATGGGAACTTCTCAGCATCACACCACCTCGTCTTGCTATGATTGCTCTGAGCATTTCTCAGCCTTTCCTCGTTAGCCATGCTTTGCGTTTCCTCACCATGCCGGCAGCCGAGTCAACCATGAATCTTGGCTACGGGTTGATTGGTGCCTTTGCTCTAGTCTTTATCGGCTCAGCTGTAAGCGATGCTTGAAATCACATACCCTCATATTTAACTGACCATGTTAGATAATCACGGCATGGTATGAGCACTTGACCTTTAGGGCTGGTGCCATGGTGTGAGGTGGTTTGATCACGTTGATCTACGGCAAGATGATGAAGCTGCCTACTGATGACCTTAACGGGCCATCGGCTGTTGCTCTCATGGGAAACGATGTCGAGACGCTGACGGAAAAGCTCCATATGCTGCTCGTAGAGTCCTGGGCAAACACCATCACTGTCGGCATCGCCATGTGGATGCTTGCCGCTCGGCTTGGGGCAGTTTGCGTGGCACCCATCATCACAGCCATCAGTATGTTCACATGTATACAAAATATCTTGACTCTTGCTAACAAACAAAAGTCTCCATGATGGTCCCGCGCCAGATGGTCTATCAAAAGGCAACCCAGGATCGAACCAACTTTACCTCTGAGGTGCTTGGCTCTATGAAACCAGTCAAGATGCTTGGCCTTTCAGAGCGCTTTGGTAATCTCATTGCGCAGAAGCGAGATGAAGAGATTGAAGTTGGAAAACGATACCGCATGGTGAGCGTCTACGCCAACTGCATAAGTATGTTTCCCCCTTACTCTGTTGATCATATACTCATGCTTGGCCGAATTAGCAAACTGTAATATTAGTCTGAAAGAGGCCATAACCTTTGGCGCATATGCTATTGCTGCTAAGCTCGGAGGTGGAGAGCCATTCTCGGCTGCTCAGGCCATTACCGCCTTGTCCATCTTGGGCGTCATGATGGATCCGCTGTCACATCTTTTGGGCAATATTCCAAACTCGTTTTCTGCTTTTGGATGCTTTAAACGAATTCAAGAGTTCTTGATGCTCGAGGAGAGGATAGACCGTCGTCATATTCACGGCCATCTGAGTGGTCCTTTATCGAAGTCGTCTCAGGAGAACACTGAAACGCAACATGGCGCGTTTGAGCTCAAGACCCTGGGCAGAATTGGGGCTGATCGCTCACGGATCTCGATTAGTGATGGGAACTTTAACTGGGGTGAAAAGACTGTTCTGGGGGGCATCAACACAGCCTTTCCTCGACGCGAGAACGGATCACTTACCATGGTGATTGGTCCAGTTGGATCAGGCAAATCTAGCTTTCTCAAAGCCATCCTGGGAGAAACCACCTCCTCAGAAGGCAGAGTGTCTCTGGGTTCACCAGAAGTTGCCTTTTGCGAGCAGTCGCCATGGGTTATGAACGCAACGATCCGAGCAAACATCATTGCCGAGTCAAAGGGTTTTGATAGTGCTTGGTTTGACATTGTCGTGAATGCCTGTGATCTTTCAATTGATTTGAGCAGGCTTCCAGATGGAGATCTTACCATGGTTGGCGAGAAGGGAGTTAAGCTTAGTGGAGGCCAGAAGCAGCGGCTGGTGAGTCAAGACCGATTTAACCATGGACTTCAACTGACATATCCCAGGCAATAGCTCGAGCGGTTTACTCGAGAAAGGATGTGGCCATGTTTGATGACGTCTTTAGTGGACTGGACAAGGTGACAGAGCAAGCCGTCTCCAGTCGGGTCTTTGGGAAAGATGGGCTTCTTCGAATGGAACTACCATTATCCTGGCCACCCATGCTGGTGAGTGTCCAGTCGTAAGATGCGTGCCCATAATACTGACGAGATCTAGTTCATCGGCTACCAGAGTCAGACTTTGTCATTACTCTCGACAAAGGGGGCAGACTCATCGAGCAAGGGCCTTTCTCCGACTTGCGATCTGGAGGGGGTTATGTCGAGAGCTTGGATATTTCGAGTCACTTTGATGACAACGACAGTAACATATCTTCATCCACCGATGGTTTTGAGGAGCTCAGACATGTCGAAGCTCGAACTCAGCAGCAGGAAGACGATCATCAAGTTCTGAGCGACAGGAGCGTCTTTATGTATTACTTCAAGGCCATCCGAGGACACAACAACACATTGCAAGTCTTTCTGATTGTGGCCCAAGGAGTCATTGCTTCATTTCGATGTAAGAGCAAAGTGCTCAGAGTATATTTTTCTTACTAACTACCACGTTTCAGACGTCTGGATCACTTGGTGGGGTGATGGTAAAGGCCGCGAGAGTTCGGATGTAGGATATTGGCTGAGCATCTATGCCGTGCTGTCTCTTCTCGAAGGACTCCTCATTACCATGGCAATTGCGTGAGTACTGAAGACTTGAGAAGGATCGTGTCGTTGATAATATTCCCAGGCTATTTCTTCTGGTTGTTGGACCGACGAGCGGTAGGACACTTCACCGGCGAATCTTGGACGCTGCCATGAAGTAGGTGTCCTGCTAGACTGGCTTTGCTTATACTAATGCTTTTCAGTGCACCAATGTCATTTCTGAATAACAGCGAAGCCGGGTCATTGATCAACAGGTATAAACTCCATGTATGATACCCTGGGGCGTGCTAACGAGTCGTAGATTCAGCCAAGACTTGCGACTAGTTGACACGGTCCTGCCACTCTCTCTATCCGTGTTTCTTTTTGGTAAGAGTATTCTCCCTTGAATCTAAAATAACTAACAGTTCGTAGAAGTTGCTTCATGCTTTGGAGCTGCGGGCCTTGCCATTGCTGCCGTCGGCTGGTTCGCCGTCTCCATCCCCTTTGTTATCTGTGTCCTCGTCTTGATTCAGCGTTTCTATGTCCGAACCTCGAAGCAACTCAGACTCTTGGAGTATGTAGCCAGTAACTATTATGAAATATTGGCACTGACAGGTCTCTAGGATTGAACACAAGGCTCCTTTGATCTCGCACTTCCTCGAGTCGATCCATGGTCTTGCGACTATCCGGGCTTTTGGCTGGATCCAGCCGTATACCGACAAAGTACTCCTCCGATTGGATGACGCGCAGAAACCTTCTTATCTCCTCAACTGTATTCAGCGATGGTTGACGCTTGTTCTGGACATGGTTGTTGCTTTCTTGACTGTCATTCTCGTCGTGTTTGCCGTTACCCTACGGGAAAAGATCAATCCGTCCCTTCTAGGCATCGCACTCGTCAACATGATGCGTCTTGGAAGCAACATGAAGGGTATCATTCTCTACTGGTCGATATTGGAGACTTCGTTGGGAGCTATTACACGTATTCGCGCCTTTTCTTCGGATGCCCCTAGTGAGCAGAAACCAGGGGAAGACAAGCAGCCAAGAGAAGACTGGCCAAGTGTAGGGAGGTTGGAGGTCAAGGACTTGAATGTTCAATACGAGTGAGTTATGAATGGCTGAAATATAGTGTCAGTACTGACTTGACAGACAAACTGCTGAGCCTGTCCTTCGCGGGCTCACATTCAGCATCAACCACGGAGAAAAGTTTGGGCTATGCGGTCGAAGCGGCAGTGGCAAGAGCTCCTTTGTTCAAGCCTTTCTCAGGATGGCCGAGATCGTCAACGGGAAAATCACTTTAGATGGCGAGGATATCTCTGTCATTCCGAGGTCTTTGATCCGTCAACGACTCAGCTGCTTGACCCAGGATCCGTTCCTCTTTAGCGACACTATAAGGTTTAATGCTGATCCTCTGAGCAAGTACACTGATGAAGAGATCATAAATGCTCTGGAGCGTGTTGGTATTTGGTCTGTTGTAAAAGCCAAAGTTGGCGAGGAGAAAGATGCGCTTGATGAAAGGATGGATGAGAACTTTCTCTCTCACGGGCAGCGACAACTATTTTGTCTTGCCAGGGCCTTGCTAAAGAGAAGTTCTCTACTCATTCTTGACGAGCCTACAAGCAGGCAAGTTCTCCCTTGAAACCGCAGTCGAGTCTCCTCTTCACTGACACATTCTGCAGCGTCGACAAACAGACAGACGCCAGGGTCCAAGAGGTCATCAGGTCAGAGTTTTCAGGATGCACCGTGATAATGATTGCTCATCGCATTGATACACTGCTCGACTTTGACAAGGTTGCGGTGCTGGATAAGGGCGCTCTGGTCGAGTTTGGGGCTCCTCGGGAGTTGTTGGCTGATGAAGCCGGTGCCTTTACGAGGCTGTATCGCGCTGACAAGAGCAAGGTCAAATATTGATGTTCATGCATGTCATCGAGTGTTGTTTTGAGTTACAGTGTCTTTGGAGGGAGTGTTGATAGTCTTTGGAGCTGATTCTCCTTCATTCGTGCGACTGAGTGAGTTGCTGCCATTGCTAGATAGTTATGCAAGTCTGTTTCAAAAGGCTTGTTAAGACAGTTGCTTTGTGTTCAGTAGACCTTTCCCCATTGATCTCCTTGTCATCTCGGATAGGCATCAACTGTACACCACAAGCTGGCGAGAGTCTGCGGTTTCTTAGGTGTAATGGAGTCGATGAAAAGTCACTACTCAGTCGCCGGTATCTAAGCAAACTTTCGACCTTCGCATTACCTAGGGAACGCCTGCTGCCTTACAGAGGCTTTGTTGATTGCCGGGGAGGTCACACGGATACAGCTAGAGGAGTTAAATCACAGCACAGGGTGTAGTATAAATAGTTGCCCCTTTCCCTCAGCGCAGTCCCTACATATACGCTCCCAGCTAGCAATATCTGCAAACCCTTAATCTACGATCTAACCAGTACTAACATCATTCATGAAAAACTAATCAAACTTACGAAACATGTGTAATGGATTCATATTCTTCGCCATATGTCCCTCCTGCAACAGACGGCACGAGGTATCAAGAGCCTACGGGCCCATATGCTCAGAAGCAGAGAAATCCGCGGTGGCTACGTATGGAGCATGCAGAGGAGGAACGTCTTGGACATATCGACAGATAGCTCCTCTTCCCGCTTGGCCGACTCGTCGGTACTGTAGTAACTGTCGTAACCGTCCCGTGACGCGCGCTGCTGCGAGACGTAGTCGGAGTGGTCAACGGGGGACATCGTCGAGTAGAGCAAGAGGGTCTAGGCGTAGCTCAGGATGATAGAGTAGAGGGAGTGTGTTGGAAGGAGATATTGGATATGAGGGCTTGGTTCAGGCCTTGTTTGTTAGGGGAACCCTTCAGTCTGTTGGAAGCGGTGGTGTTTTAGTTAGCTAGACTGAAGACTGGCTGGGTAATGAACTTTTGATTACTAGTTGAGCTCGACTGAATGCAAAGAGATATCGTTTCGCACAGACATGATAGGAGAAGTGCAAGCCCCTTCGTTTGACGTCGTTGTAGAGCTCACTCTCGGGTAGCTCCATCATGACCGTTACAATCGAGGTTTCTGGAAATAATCTCGTGCCTTCTAAAATGTGTTACTCAACACATCAGAGACCATGCTATCGTAGGGTGCGGTCTTTGCGGGAGCATGTTGAAAGTTTCTCATGGTTCAGAATGGCTTGTCTGGCCATGCAGTTTCTCTTTCAAAGCATTTACTAAACTTCCAGGACAAACCAACAAGGCTCCCATTGTTATTGAGCCTTTGCCTACCCTCGACACTGCCTCTGTAAGTCTGATCATGAGTGTTGACTACAAGCTCATTCTCGACGGAAACAAAGAGAAACTCTGAACGATGCCACTTCGTTTGTAGAGAAAACGACACAGGTTCGTTCATGCAAATAGTCAAAGAAAAGGCAAAGCAAGAGCATGAACAAGAGACTTTCTTCAACCGTACAAAGGGAAAGCCTCTATCCGCCATTGATCATGTATATAAACACTCCCATCTCCGTTCAGACTCTCATCTCATCATCCAACCCACATTCCAACATCAGCTAGAACATCATCACCACTACCCACTCCTTCCATCACTCACACTCAAAGAAACTAACCAGATAAGACAAGATGTGCGACTGCAGAATCATCGAGAACGTGTGCCCTACCTGTTGCAAATTCACAGAGACGGGCACCATGACCAACAAGTGCAATGTCGCCCTGAGGAACAACACCCCGTCATCCAAGTGCCCGGATTGGTTGCTCGACCATCAGCCTGTGATGAATAACCCTCATGTCGACTGCGACGAGTGCCTCGAGGAGAAGAAGGCCAGCAAGTATGCGACCAAGGCGCCGAGAAGGTACCGACAAGGACAGTAGGCGAGTATGAGTATGGCAGCTGAGTGTCGTCCTACTCACTCTCTAGGTCTTTCGGACTGAAGAGCGTGATCGGTTTTGTTTTTCTTTGTCTTTGTTGTATCATCAAGCATAGCTCTATCATAGTTTCACAGGTTACGTTGCAACTGGGCAACTGACTGGTGAGTCAGACTGTTCAGCAACTGAGCATCCCTTTGTTCTATATAGAATCGTTTGTTCTCTAATTGATACGTTGTTCATTGTTTCACTTGGTTCAGCTGATCATTCAAAGCCTGTTTGCTGTTGGTGAATGTCAGTTGCCATCTCTTTGTCCACTGAACAAATACTGCTCTGTGTGTATTTGTTCTCAACTACAAATACCTCTCATCATGTCTGTTCAAACCTGTTCTTCTCTTCCTAAATCTCTGAACATTTAATTCTTCTACTATATATACAGGTGCACTCCCGGAATCTTTAACCTTGATCTGCACCGCAACTACGACTATAACCCCCTCCTCAGAGAACGCACGCAACCTCAAAAGAACCAACCGAGCAACATGTGCCAGACACTGGTGCTCTACCGAACCTGCGCGCACTGCGACGTGCAATTTCGCCTCTAGGAGACGGCGAAATTCCTTCCAGACTGCGAGGACTGTGGGACTTATCCACGAGGCGCATGCAACGACGGGGTGACGCTGGCTCTGGAGCCGCACGCAGACGACCATAAGCGCACCTTTGTGTGTGAGTCTTGCGAGGCTCAGAAGACCCTCCACAGGGTGGCCCGGTGGCTGTCGTGGGCTCGAATCTGGGAGTAGATGGCCTCGATGCAATGGCCTTGGGACAACGAGGTTAGTGATAACTAATAACAACCTTCTTTGACAATAACTGGAACTGACATGGAATGTGAAAGTGCTACTATATACTATAAGGGTTCCAAGAGGGACAAGGCTGGTTCGGGAGAATGGCAGTGCCCTCTAAATCACGGTTGGGCCCTGGAACAACTAGTTACCCTAACACCCCCTTTGGAAAATGAGATATTGGGCCATCTTAACTCATAGAGAGATACACGGTACTATTTAGATCTTGAAGTACCTTAATGCTACCTCATTCATGACAATTAAAAGACTACCGACCAGCCGCGATAACTCTGGCCCCTGACTTGCCAGCTGATAGCGAATGATAAATACAATGGTGTTTTTGTTTCTAGCTAACCTTAATATCAGGATAGTCAAGAAAGTTACAATCGATCATGATAGTTCCATGCTGCGTCAGTCTCAAATCAGTTGAGAGCGTAAAGTAAAGAAAGCATGGCGTGCGAAAGAAGCGATGAAGATGGAAGTCAAAGTTCTCCCAATCTTTCAAAGCCCCTTCCCATGAATTGATTACACGCCCTGCTCACGCAGATGAATTCCTTCTTGATTCTTCTTCCAGTAGGTATATCGTTTCGTCTCTTGACGTTTCGAGGACGTTGCCGCGATACTCCACGTATCTCACAACACACCGCAAGCAACGTCTCTTCTATTCCAGAGACGAGGCAGAAGTGTCGAGTTGGCGATGATGCCTTGCGTTTGAACTCGGGACCCGTCGAGTTGGATCACAGAGCCAACCCCTGCATCAGATCAATTGGCGCCTTTCCAATCAGAGTCACTTGCTTCAATACAAGCTATTCATTCTCCTTCGCTCTGTACTCGGAAGTTCCCTCCCCTTTAGCCCCTTCCTTTATCTGACGACGAACTTGGTGATGTTGACCTATCTGAATGCTTGCTAAAGCGAGACTCGTTCAGAGGGCTCAGGTCATATATATAAGTGACTCTTGCAAGGCCCAGAGCTCCCGAAAGCCACCCCCGTTTTTGCCCCTTCTGGGGTTATCCTAAGCTGGCGATCACCCGGAAGGCGGAGATGAAAGTCCTCGGGGAGGGGAAGATGCAGAGATTGTGACTTGGGTTATGCATCTCTTGATCTGGCTGCAAGGGGATAGAGACGCAACGACACCACGTAGCCGTCTCTGGCTGCTTGTCGATAGAGAGCCCATTAGAGGTATATATAATATCCAAAGTCGATTCTCGTTCTGATTTGAACTTCGTCTCTTCCTACCGACCCATGCATATATCGAAATAGTGTCTCCAGAAGCCGACCCAGGTATTTTCACCACCAAAGCAAGTGCCGCCGTGTAGGCTTCCACTCACCATCAAGCTTTGTCTTGGTGCTTCGTCATATTTATAATGTCGATACATGATCCGCCTTCACGTTGCAAAGAGAAGAAAGGAAACATGGACATGTTTGAGTATACCCGTTGCGCGGATCAGGCCAGTAGGCCATAGATTCACCAGCGAGTTAACCAGCGAGGCGAAGGGCATAATGATCATGTAGCAAACAAAGTCGACCGCATGTCTTCGTTTGGTACGGGGCATATATAAGATGAACGAATCTCGTAAACTTCATGGGTAACGGCTCTCGGGGTTGATGGCGGGTTCGGACGGAGCCGCCATAACGAGAACTGGCTCGTAGATGACCCAGTCCCCAACGTGCAGCCACCGCTGAATCTTGTTGTATTGTTTCTGTCGAATAGGGGACAAGTCTGAGGGGGAAACGCTGCTGCTCGGCAATGACGATACAAGAAGCCTGCTTACCGGCTTGGCCAAGGGTTTGCTTATGGTAGACATCTGCTTATATAGACATGATTCGACTGCGCACCTGTTCATCTAAGGCAGGACTAGCTGGGGAGACGGTTGTTGCAAGGTCCAAAGTCTTGCAAAGACTGCCAGTACCGTAGGTCTTATCGCGTAAGGGCTCAGTCTTAGAGGTAGGTGTATATAAGAGACAAAGCACACAGGCAGTGCATCGACAAGGCACGAATCCGCTCTCTGCATTGGTGAAAGTACAGGCAAAGAAGCAGAATACACCACCAGTCGCAACGTGGAGGACCAAGGTACATGGACGGGATGTCCTCCTCCGACGTGGCAGATGGGCCCCATTGAAAGGACCTCTGTGCCTTTCGGAGCTGGCGCTCACAACCCCCTATCTTTGGCAAGGGGTTAGCTTGTCGTGGGACGGTCCTTCTTGTTTCCCACCGCCTGGCGCTCTGGATGTTATAGCTGAGGCATCTTCCCTGAATTGCCTGTTTTGGTGTCGGACAGATAAGACTCTTCGACTTGAAGGGCTTGGTATGTATATAGAGAATGCAGGTCCATTGCTGAGGCCGTAGGATGATGAGAAAACAGGGCATGGCCACCAGCCGAGATTTGAGGTATCTGCAACGCAGGCGCTTATCCCTGCTTCACCCTGTAATGGGTTTGTGAGGGAGGGTAGACGCTAAACTCTAGTTGTGAGTGAGCTGGCGTCGTCGTTTCTTCAAGATCGCCAAGCCGTATATACATATGCAGACGTGGATGTTCTATTGCAGCAGCGGAGGACTTAAACGCTCTTCTTTCGTAGCGGAAACTCTGACGCTCTTCTTGTGGACACTGTTGAACGAGCAGGACTTTTCTTGGTACCAGCTTCAGCTTCCTCGGGACTGTTTTCTAAGAATCTGTGGTTCGAGATGAAGAGGGGCGCCTCCCAGCGGCTTTTCGGTAGGCTGTGTGGAAGAGAACCTGCTGGGCAGGATGAATGCATGGGACGAGGGCTAAGAGGATAGGGGGAGGACGGGTTGTGCAAATGCCGGTATATACACCCTTGCTCGAATGGTGACACGATGTGCTGGTATATATACTCTTGTTCAAAGGGTGACATGATGTTGGGAAAAGTTCTGTCATGGAGACTGGAAGGCCAAGGGGTATTTATAGCCCTTCGTCGACCGTTCCTTGACCAGCATTATCCTGTGAGGCTCAAGTTTGCTCAGTCTCTCTGGATATGAGGAGTAGCAAACTTCACTTATAACACACATTCTACGAGACCAAAGAGCCCAGGTTTGTCCAAGTATTTGCTATCAAAACAGCATCATGTATCATTTCAATGCTATCCAGTCCCCCCTCTTGAAAACACCAAAGTAAAACGCCTTGAATGATTAGATATACAGGTTGCCAAACCGGCTTGTCTGGCTGATTTATTCCAGTAAAGTATACAACTCCATCCACCTGCTCTTGTTTTGGCAACTCTTTGCCCTTTCCAATAATGCTCGTCTCCGCTCCTTGGAGCCCTCTTCGCATTATCGTAACATATAGGAGAGATCTGGGAGATCTCGAAGGATATCGGCGACAATCTCGTCGTCTTTGGAAGTATCTTCCTCTGGTTGCTGCCGCGGAGGAACCGGGAGTGACATCGGTCTTGGCTTCTTCGTCAAAGTCTGAGTCTTGACAATCTCCAGTGGCTTCGACACAGGTTCCAGCTCCTGGCTTGCAGACATGCTCTCCTTCAGCGGCGAGCTTTCCCTCATTGGCGAAGAGGGTTTGTTCCCGCTGCCAAAAAAGTCCATGTCCCAAGAACCCCAGCCATTCAGCTTGTTTGTGTTTTCAATTGGTGACCTTGCCTTGTTCTGCATCAGATTCGCCGAGGCCATGACGTCCAGTGACGACCGGGGCATGGGACTCAAGTCGACCGTGGTTGACCTGGAATGGCTGATCAAGCCCTGCACCGGCGAAGGGCTCAGGTCAACCGTAGTTGATCTTGAGTGGCTGGGCATCAAGCCGTGGGCCGGCGAGGGGCTCCAATCAACCGTGGTAGCTCGGGAGTGTGTAGGCACAAACCCCCGAGATACTGGCACGTCAAGAGAAGTACGATCGTTGATTGTCACCTCCTCCTCCTCCTTGGGAGTGCTCTCAACGAAATCATCCGTAGGAGTCGGGACCGTGATAGAAGGTTTGTCAACGTGCCCCTTGTTGTCCTCCGTCTTGGCATCCACAATCGCATCCAGAGAGGTAAAGGCTCCGTTTGCTTCACCAGAAGGCGAGGAAATCATGTCGCCCCAATCATCATCATCGTCCTCCTCCTCATCTCCCCACCCTGCATTCTCAGGTGGTTGTGCCAGTGGTGATGTTGGCGATGTGATTGCTTGAGAAATAGAGAGTGGTCGCGTTGTGGCCTGTAGCGGCGTGGGAATAACCGGAGAGGGCGGCTGAGGAATCTGAGGGGAGGTTGGCGATGGTATAGGTTGAGATATAGAAAGGGGGCGGGTAGTAGGTTCAAGAGGTGTAGGCTTAATGGGAGAGGGAGGTCGAGCAATGGTTGTTGGAGATCTGGCGGGAGGCGGAGGAGGCTTCGCTGTAACCGGCGACGTCTTGGCGGCTTCCACAGGAGACGAGTCCATAGTCGAACTGAGCTCAGTAACAGGTGAACGATCCGAAGTTGGAGGTGGTACAGCAACAGTCGATGAAGCAGCCGGACTGCTCCCCCATCCAAACGCCGCACCCGTCGGCGACGCTGCCGTCCCCTTTGAGTTGACCGACGACGCCTGTCTCGAGTGGCTCTTGCGCGCCAGCAGCTCCGAGATCTCGACCGGCGGCGCCGAAGAGTCCCAATTGAAGATCTTCACACCTGCGGCGCCGCCTCTCCGGCCGAGCACGACGCGTCCCGCGATCGAGTCCTCCTCCATCCACCGTCTGACGATGCGGATGGCCTGCTCGCGCACCTGTGAGTTGCCCCAGCCGATGCGCATGTAGTTTTCGTCGTCTCCCAGGTTGTGCTTTCGGATCGAGCCGAATCTGGAGACCTTGTACCAAGCCTTGCGCTCGGATATCGAGGCAAACGTGTCATCGATGATGACATCTGGTACTGGCTCTGGGGTTGGAAACGAGGTTTCGACTGAGGGGAAGAGGTTGTCTAGCTTTGACATGTCGATTGAAAACGGTATCGAAGGTCGTTTTGGTCGTTTTGGTCGTGGCTGCAATGGCTGTTGAGGCTCATCGTGAGTTGTGGTCTCGGCGACAGGAAGCTTTTCCTCGACTGGTATTGGTTTTGGTTCTTCTAGAACCTCGTGGATGGGCGATTCAAACTCCGACCAAGAATCAGACTCTGCGTGGGCATCGTCTTCCTCAGTCTTCTCCGCCACAGTCTTTTCCTCCTCTGTTGTTTCTTCCACGACCACCGGTGACGGTTCAGGCTCTAATTTCCTTTCCACCTTCGATGCTGGCTCCAATTCCGGTTCCGGTTCCGGCTCCAGGCGCTCCACGACCTCAGGTTCAGGCGTCGCCTCTTGCACCAGCGACCCGTTATCCGACGCCTTTCGCATCGTCGGATCGACAGGCGACACGCTATGGCTTCGCTTGGTCATATCATCGAACATCTCCACCAGCCCCAAGACCTTATTCGACGGCTGGCGCAAAGCAGTTGGTCGCGTGCCGCGTCGTAGAGCTGGCCGAGGAGCTCCATCCGGCGAGCCCGGTCTGCCACCGTCCTCACTCGGCATCGGGCTCAGACTCCTTGTAGACGGAGCCCGGTCCGGTTGTCGCCAGATATCCGCCGCACTCTCCTTCAACTCGCTCACGGGAGGCGGCGTCCTCGTCATGACCCTCGCCTCAATTGGTCGCAGCCCTTCACCAAGACTGATGGCCGAATCCCCGCTCCTCTCCTCCTTCCGCACCCGCGCCGTCTCCAGAGTCGCCAGGTGTCCCCACGAATCCGGCCCCGGCGACGGAAGCCTCGAGCTGGCCGGGCTACCCCCTATCGGCCGCAACCCAGGACTCCTCCCCCATCGGGGGCTGCTCTCCCTGCCGGGCTCGGCCCAGCCGCCCCAGGCATCGTCGTCGTCGATCCATGGCGTGTGAGCAGGCGAGGCGCGCTGCGAGCCGTGGTCCGGGGTGAAGTGTGCGTGCGGCGGCGGCGCGGGGAGATCTATCTTCGGGGGCGAGTCGTTTGTCCAAGGGGAACCCCATGGATCCTCCATGCTGGGCGAGAGTACATGTCGCGCGGCCAGCGGCAGGAGTATATGTCGAGAGAATAAATGCCAGAGATAGAGGTTATTGTGTCCGATTTATCATTGCGCGTGGGTTTTGGGGAGACGGGGTCGGATCGGCCAAGTGTTTCGAAGGTGTTAGGAGGCGCAACACGTCGAGTTGCGTAATCGCCCAGGTGATGGACGGATGGATAGGTAGGCAACAGAATAGTGTAGACGGTTAGACGCCACAAACAAAATAGTGGCTTGTATGGATCTCGATCGAAGCTTACTTGAGGCAGTGTCAAACGATCAAGGTAAAGGTATTGTTTTGGTTTCCGAGGAATGGGAATGGATGGGACATGTTCCAGTTTCCGGGTCCTTCGCGGGTTCCGAATCTTCAGGGGCGCGTTCCCCAGGTCCTGTCCTGTCTAAATTTGGCTGGGCCCGCAACCTCCGTGCATCCCGGCCGCCCACCAACGCCAAAGCTCCAATGACATGACCCCTTGTTGAATGAATTGACCTCGCGCTTCATGCTTCATCAGGGGGCAGGGCAATTGGACTGTTGAACATTGTCCATTTGTAGCATTTCCGCCCGCTATCTAACACAAGGGTATTTATTTCTTTGCTCGATGTCTACCTATCGATAGCATGCAATGTCAGATGCCATGACATCATCCATCCCTAGGCCCTCAGAAATCAAAACATCCATGAATCAGCCGTTTCCCCAGTAATTTCATGAAGCAATCCCGTACAACCCCGACACTCCGTCGCTAATATTCAGTCAAAATTTTCATGCCCTTTCCATTCTCACAATTCCCTTCACGAGACAATCTCGTGACCGTGCTTCAGTACCCACTCCTTGGAGCGTCCCTTACCCGTCTTCTCCGCCACAAGCTCAATCGTGTTCTTTACCTCTGTTCGAGATACGTGCTCTCGGAACAGGTGAAAGACAAAGTCAATAATTCCAACCTTGGATAAGGCCTTGTTGTCAAGAATCGCCCGCTTCACGTCATCCATGAGCTCCGACTTGACAAGCTTAGGCGCGTCGCCACCACTACTGCTGGTGATAGCTGCAAATGCATTGGCGGGTGTTGGTGGAGGAGCCATCTTGGTTCCGCCCTCGGTGGCCTTGGTAGCCTTGGTCGCCTTGGCCTTGGTTTCAGGCTCCCAGTATTCCGTCGAGAATGGATCAATGCCCCATGTTTGTGGAAGTCCATCTAAACTTGGTCAGTACCTGGTTTTGGTTCAGTCCAAATATGCACTTACCATGCATAAACTCCATCTTGTGATCGTAGACAACTTGATTTGCCACGACATTCCCGTTTTCAAAGCATATTCCAGTGCTTTCCGGCTCCAGTGTGTTTGCAAAAAGTCGTCGTGATAGACCAGCATCCTCAGAATCGTCGAGGAAACCCTCCATGTCATCCTCATCATCCATCTCCTCTTCGTCATCATCAACATCCAGGTCCTCGCCTTCCTCCTCCTGCCACTCGGCTTCCGAATCATAGTCGTATTCCAGGGGCAATCCTCTTCTCGTAGGCTTGCGGGCCAGCTGACTCATGTTGTCTTTGCCCAGAGCGAATGACTTCAAAGTCACAGTTCCATAGTAAGGGGGTCGAACATCCTGAGAAAAGGCAATCACCTTCATCGGTACCTTCGAAAGTTTCTGGCGTGCCTCTCGCATGATCTTATCGGCGTTGTCCGCACCCGCACTGTCCGACTTTTCTGTCTCCTTGTAGACGTGTTCCATAATGTGACTAACAGGATGATGGAGCCTGCCTCGCTTTGGGGGCCTGTCAGGCAAGGCAAACAGACGCACTGGGTCGAATGAAGTGTCCTGTTGCAGCTCGTCGGCTCGCTGACCACCAATGCATTCGTCCAGGATCTTTGACTTGACTTCGCGTGTTTCGTCGTCCATCTGGGGTCCGAGGCGGGCCATTTGTGTGTTTCCCTTGACGAAGAATGGCTTGAACAACTTCTCGTACTCTGACTTTGACACCTGACTGACACCTTTGACGGGACTGCCGTCTCGAAGTGTGCCGTTCTTGGCGTTGGCGCTGTCATCAGCCTTCTTAGGGGTGTTGGAAACCTTGAAGAAAGAGCCGAGTGTCCGTTGCTGGCGAGCCTTCTTCTCATCCTCCTCTTCCTTTCGCTTCTTCTCCTCCTCCTTCTGGCGTCGCTTGTCCTCGCGTTCCTTGGCTCGAGCGACCTTTTCCGCATCAGCCTTGGCCTTTTCGACAGCTCGAATAGCAGCCTTCTCCTCTCGCTCCTCCTTTTGCTTTGCAAGCTCCTTTTCGCGGGCCTCCTTTTCGGCGGGAGTGAACTTCTTTCGCTTGGGTGGATTGGGTGTCGACTTAGATGCAGATGCAAATACGATCGATTTCAATGCCACATCTTTCTTGGCCGGTGTCTGGGGAGAGGGAGATTTGCGGGTGGGAGTGCTACTGCCGGCCTCGGTAAGATCTGGTGTTGCCTGGGGGGTCGATTGGCTGCCTGCTATGGCAATGGAAGGTAGCGCTATAACAAGTCAACATCTCTGCAATATTCAAAATGCAATTATACACACTGCATTCGCCCTCGGGTTGGCTCGAAGCCTGCAGCTTGGTATCGTCGGAGCCCTCCACCTTGACGGACTCCCCAACGAACTCATCATGGCTTCTCTTGCGGCCCGTAGCCTCGGTCTCCTGAATATTCAGAGACAATTCCAAGAGAGCCATTTTGAATCGACGAGAGGTCTGCAGCTCGATGGTGTTGCGGCTGTGTCAAATGTCGTATCGGTGAGCGGTGGTGTGGAGCGTCACGGATGCGGTCGCAAGGAGGCAGGCGCTCGATGGAAATCGTCAAAGGCGGAAAATCATGAAACAAGACTTTGATGTAGGTTTATCATCAAGAAGACGAAAACAATCATTTGATTCGACAAGGAGGCTCTCGATGCGTTGAGGGATAGCGTTGTGTGTAGGAATTGAAGGCTCTCGGTGGATGTGCACGAGATCCCCCAAGTTGTTTGTGGCATGAAGCATCCAGGTTGCGAAGGGGAGCCTGGACCCCAGAGAGGACCCCAAAAGCTAAAGGGAAGACGCGACGACGCGTTAATTTGGCGCCGCCACATGTGCACATTTACGCGTTATCGCGCTGAGTGGAAAGTGCAAATGTGGCTGATCGGGTAAGCTCCGGCACTGTGACCTTCAGGGGATGTGGCTGTGCTCTGCGCCTCCGCGCTTGCGGCTAGTGCGCTTGGCATTTGGCATGTCGAATCTTCCCAAATTGCCATGACGACAAAGATGGAGATCGAAGTGACGTCGAATTCGGCGATCCCCTGGAAACACCCGAGACAGACGCCTGGGCTCAGTGATTGGGCGCTTATTGCCGCCCGAGCTGACGGTATGGAATAAGGATCGGACCAGACAGTAACGTCACCTCTGCATTGACATGCAAAGCAGTTCCTTCGAGGGATGATACGAGAAGGTCACTGACGATCACTGCATTGATGACCCGCATGCAACTCGAGTCAACTGAGCCTCACGGGTGGGCTTATGCCTGGATCGTTGCTTTCTTTGTTACCTCCGAGTCTCAAACGAGACTCAGGGGGTTGAGTTCTCATTAAGCATACTTTTTTGTCTTGTCCTGGCTAGAGAGGTATCTTTCAAACATTAAAGCCCGTCAACGACAGTGGAGGCCCCGCTCCGGATGCACACACTTCGTTCCATCAAGAGGTGGAAACCTGATATAGCGAGAGATTTGAAGAAAAGGAGGAAGATTCGTTGGGGGATATCTGAACCCTTGGAAACGACAGTGGGTTGTGGAAACCAAACGATAGGTAGATAGTACAAAGCAATGCTAGAACGCCGACTGATGCAAGCCACCCTTCGGTCCGAAGTGTGATGTGTGTGTTAACGAATGAACAGCATAAGAAAACCCATTTGCCCAGCCTGTCGTGACATGATACATGAACTGTCACGGCCGAATAGTATATATCTCGCCCGAGTCCGTAGAGCGGCCCTTAATCAGGGTTGGCGATGAAGAGGCGTCCAGATGTGAGTGTTGATGTTCGCTCGTCGACACTTCCACGTCTCCTGAGCTCGTCCGCCGATTTCACGCTCTTTTCTCTAGTAATAGCCGAGTGCATCAGCGAATTGGCTGCCAGTCTTGGAGCGCTGCCCAGCTCGCCCACGTTGTCGGCGCGCTCAGCGCTGCTACCACTCCTCGTGCTGCGAGCCTTGCCGCTGGCTGCGTCGTCGACGAGATCCTCGGGCATAGTCTCCACCAGGCTGCCAGTGCGCTCGGGGGTATCACCGGGACTCCACCGCCGGCCGTGCTGGCTGCCCATTCCTCCAGATGATCGGTAGGCGAGGTTTCTGCGGCTGCTGCCCGTGCTGCTCCGTCCGCTGCTCCCCGTCCTACGGTGATGCGGGCGGGTCGTGCTGGGTGTGTCGTCGTCACTACTCTCAGCCTCCACCTCGGTGGCGCTCAGCCGCATGGGAACTCCTCCGACGCCGACGTGGTTCTCGCCGGGTGCGTAGCCAACCACGGGGGTCTTCCCGTGGTGTCGAATCTTGGGGATCTTGGCTGCGACCTTGTTGGTGGTGCTGAGGCCTGTGCTGGTTCGTCCGCCGGCACCGCCGGGGCCGTAGGAGCTGCTGCCGCGGGCTCCACCGACCACCTCGAGGGCTGCACGCATCTTTGCCGCACGCTGCTGGGCGAGCATCCTGGGATCCTCGTACTGAGCGCGATCGCACCAGACGGTGCCCTTTTGTTTCCGCAGGAGCGCGACATAGCTGGAGGGCTGGGGGCTGGCTCCACCGGAGCGACTCGAGGTAGAGCGGCGAAGCTCACTCGTGGACGAGTTGCGGTAGGCGGCAGGGGGTGGGATGCTGGAGATGCTGCTGAAGGTATTCACAGACGGCGAGCGGCGGTTCTGCATGGGATTGGGGCCCGGGTGGGCGAGGTGTTGTGTCTGGAACTGCATGGGGAAGGTGTTTGACGAGGTGGTTCGTGATCGTGAGTGTCCATAGGCGACGGTCTGGTCCATTGGGCCTCGCATGGCCTGGGGTTCCAGCATGGCCGAGGGCGACGTCGAGGGGGACTTCGAGTTTTAAAGGTGCTCGCGGCTCGCGGGTCGTGGCGTGTTGCTCGACAGTAGGGAGGGTTGGCCCCGTCGGGCGCGGCGCGGAGCGGCAGTAGTGTCGAGGGTCCGGAGTGCGAGAGGGAAGCGAGAGAAGAAGGAGAGGGAGCCGAAAAGTGAGACTGTGCTTCGTAGCGCGCCAGAAGAAGCGGGGCGCAAGTTGGAGCCAGAGACAGAGGGCGGGCGGTCGAGGTAGGTAGGCGGGTATAGTGAAGTTGACGAGATCAAGGACCGTGAACCACGATGGATGCTTTGGGATGAGGTAGAAGTTGTATGCAGAAGAGAGTAGAGGAGGAAGAGGGCAGAAGTTGATGGTGGGCAGAGGCGTCAACAAGAAGGATTTCATTCACTGATGAGAGTGGGAGAGAGCCGCCTAGTCGGGCAGTCCAACGTTGCATGGACTCATAGGTTGGGGGG
>JABFEX010000029.1:0-19705 GCA_013623515.1 Fusarium illudens
GTTCGGGGGTGGTTGATCTTCTTTGGCTTGGGGAGATCCTGGCCGTTCTCCATGGTTTGTTTGTTGTGTGAGCTTTTCTGGGATGGGCGTTTTCGGATTGGAAGCTGGTATCGGGGTCGCGCAAGGCTGAAGGGTATCGTTTGCGGTGCGCGATGATATGCGCGAGGCGTGGCTTTGGAGGGAAGAGCAATGTTTTGATTTGTTTGTTTGTTGTATCGAGGTTGTGATTGATGACTTGAGATGGGAGAGGAAAGGCTCTGGATGGCGTCCTTGGTAGGTAGGCACGTATGTAGGAGGTTCTTTGTTAGGTGGTGTAGGTACGTACCCCTGCTTAATTAGTGGGGCCTTTCTTTGGAGATGGAGTCGCGTGGCGGTCCCAGCCAGTTCGTCCATCATATCAAAACCCCCCAAAAGAAAGGAGACCAATGACCAGCAGAGCCTAAAGGCATCTAGAGATCTTCTTTGTGTGATTAAAACCACGGGGACAACTACGCGACTCGGTGTGTATCCCTAGAACTGCATTCACAGCTCACACCTAACAAACTCATAGCTCCATCTCACCCCCCATCCCTCTCACCCCGGTTCATAGCTGGTCTCCCATGATATCGACCGAACTGGTGAGCCTCAAGCTGTCGGAACTCTACATTAAACAACCAATCGGCCATTGCCTAAACCAAACACCATGTAAGTACATGCTTAATCACTTGGTCGTCGCCGTATTAACATGGGCCAAACAGGACTGTCTTCGCTCTCATCGTCATCAACAAGGCCGGAGGCTTAATCTTCAACAAGAACTTCCAAGACGGCCTCCAAACCATCAGCACAAACGACTATCTCGTCCTCGCCGGTACATTTCACGGGTAAGTCGTCATCTTCCTCACACGCAGAGAAACCGCCCAGCTCACAACCCCTCAGAGTCCACGCCATCACGGCGCGCCTCAACCCAGTCAAGAACCTGCCAGGCTCGATACCGCCGGGCAACAGGCCAGAGCCCTCGTCAGGTCTAGAGGTGCTGGAGACGGAAAACTTCCGCATGCAGTGCTTCAACGCCATGACCGGCACCAAGTTCCTGCTCTTCACCGACACCACCCAGGCCAACGTCGATGTCACCATCCGCAGGATCTATGACCTCTACGCAGACTACGTCATGAAGAACCCATTTTACTCACTCGAGATGCCTATACGCTGCGACATCTTTGACCGGAAACTCTTGTCTTATATCAGGGAGATCAATAATCGATAGACACGGGGTAAACCAGGAGCACAGATTCACAGAGTAACAGAGGATAATGCGTGGTTATGGCTTTGATGTTGTTGTTGTCGTCGTCTAAACCCCTAGCCCGTGTCTATTGTACACGTACTGCAGTATCGACATAGCTGGATCGTAATCTACTATGAGGTATCCATCTTATCTCCCTCGCCTTTCTTATCGCCCTTGTCTTGGCCCTTCTTGTCGTTGGATCCGCTGCCCTGGCCGGATTCATCCTCCTCCTTGACGCCCTCCAGAGATGCCTTCTTGGCAGCCTCCTCCTCCTCACGCGCCGCCTTCTCCTGTCGGGCCTTCTCCTCCTCCATACTCATGCGCAGAGCAAGGGCGAGTTCCGGCTCCATCGCGGGGTCGAATCCAAACTCAAACTCCTCGTTGCTACCACCCGCGCCTCCAGCTCCGCTGGATCCGCCAGCATTCTCACCCAGCAGGATTGGGGTCGAGATCAGCTGGTCGCTGAGAAGCTTGGGGCTGGGAGGAATGACGATTAGGTGGGAGCCCTCGCTGGTCTTGACGGTATCGATAAAGAGCTGCAGCTTCTTCTGGGTGGTGTCGTCGTCGAGGTCGCCAAACAGGACAAAGTCGATGGTGACATTGGCCTTCTTCATCTTCTTGGCCAGTGTAGTAAGCTCCTTCTCGGATTCCTCGATGGGGGAGCAGACAAAGACTATTATCCGCTGCTTCTGGGATCGGTTCTGGCGATGCTTCAGAGCAAGCTACAGAAGAGGTCAGCGCAAGTCAACAGGCGGCATCTAAGGGGCAAGATCAACGTACAGCAGCGACCTGAATGCCCGTCTTGAGGTGGGAGGAGCCTCCAATCTTCTTCTTTGTCCGGTGCAAGCCCTCGAGGATCTTGCCCTGCTCGGTGGTGAGAGTCACCAGCACCTCTGGTCCCTTGCCGCCCATGCTCATCAAGCCCACAGAGGACTCGGGGTTTCCTTGTGTGATGGTCTGGAACGTGATGTTGACGGCGTCTACTTGCGAATCGAATCGGGTGGGTTGGTAGTCGCCATTTCTGCTGCTCTCGCTGTTGTCAACGACAACCATAACCGCCTCGAGAACCATCTTGGCTGTCTGTCGCGATGCTGCGAGGAAATCCCAGGTAGTGTGAGTATGAGGGAGGATTGGAGAGAGATAGAGCAGATAATAGGCAGAGGATGTGTTGGTGTTGAGCTTGGATGGAGGTGAGAAGGCTAGAGGCAAGCGAAGCTCCCCAGTGTCGTAAGGCAGTTCAGCCTGGCCGTGTCTTGAGCTATGGGTGAAGGTACCGCTACCTAGGCAACAGCAGTGACAAACGCTAGAGGTCGGGTAGCTCTACCTGGGGGGTCTCCGCGCCTCCAATGCTTGCGTCAGGGATGCTCTGCTTACCTAATGACCCGAACCCGCTCAGCTTTGTTTACTTCCCGTAGGGCTCCACCTCTTAACCAACTGGAACGCGCCCGGGGTAGGTAGACAAACCCAGCGACTTCTTCATCATCATTCTTGTCAAGCCGACGAATTCAACACACGCAGCTCATTGCGCCTCAAAAGACAAAATGGCTCCCGTACGATCTAAGAAGCAAACTACAGACCAACCTCTTACATCACCGAGAAAACTGGCCATGGCGGAAATGGTTCCTCTGCGGGCAGGGAGCCCTTCAGCATATCCACGAAGCCCTATCAGGAAGCGAACACCGGGTGCAATTACCACGCAGCAGAAGCAGGCCATGATTGATAACATGCAACTTGAGAGTATGCGGTTCCAATATCGCAAGCAAAGACGCGCGACTGACTTGCATCCCAGTCACCGAACGCGCTCGACGATTGAGAGCACAGTACAGTTTCATGGCCACCACCGTCCGTTCACGTGTCGAAATGCGACTCAACAGGATACCCATGTCTATGAGGCAGGTCAAGATGGGTGACCTGCTTCAGAAGTATCTCGAACAAGAACAACAACGAGCCACAAGATCGGCGGCTCTTAGGAAAGCGGTCGCGCCTCGAGCAAGCCCCCAGAAACAACTGCATACCGCTGCATACGCCGCCAAGCCCGCGACGCGTACCAAGAAGCGCATGAGGTGGGTATTATTCCAAGCAATCGACACAACAACAAACTAATGCATCATCCGCAGCAATGCCATCTCGGGAGATAAAGAGAACGATATTGAGCACAATGAGAATGCGAAAAAGAGGGTTCGGGGGGCAGCAAACCCAGATATGGCTCATGTTCGACCTGCACAGATCCTGTCACCAACTTCGTCCAACTCGCGGCTGGCGAACCGATCCCGGCCAGCCTCTCCCGTCAAGTCTGGCATTGCACGGCCAGCCTCGCCACTGAAGAATTCGGGACCTGTGCGCTCAACAACGGCCACGAGCATACTCTCCAGCATGGTGGAAAAGGCAAAGGCTACGAGAGCAGGAGTTGCACGTAAGGTGACGACCGCCTCGACCGCCAGCTCAAGCTCAACCAGCACCACGGCCGCCACTCGAACCAGGCGCGCGGCAGCAACGACGGCTTCTCGGGCGCCTGCTTCCAGGCCGGCGACGCGAACTGCGCGTAGATCCCTTGCCAACAGCGAGACGAGTGAGGCCAGCTCAGGGACGGTGGTGAGGAAGGGGGCTGCAGCCAGGGGTGCTCCAGCCAAGAAGGCTGCTGCGAGCTCCGTTCGCAAGGGTACAACAGCGACTGCCCGGAAAGCAGCGGCGAAGTCCACAGCGACCACCGGCACGGGGCGAGTGCTGCGAAAACGCACATGAGGCGGATTTTGATGAAGCATGAACTGGGGCTAAGACTATCTGATTTTCTTGGGATCGGCGCTAAGGGGCGAGGCGGAACACGGTGTACAGGCAAGGCTTTGGGTAACAACATGACAACTGCGAATGCCCAGGGGAGACGGAATATGCAAGCATTACAATGGCCAGCTGGGGCCTTTTCAATGACGAATGGCTTTACACATGCTAATCTATGAGCCTCCCTTCTTCTTCTTCTTGTCCTCGACAAGCTCGATGTGATCCTCTGGTATCTCCTTGTACTTTTCAACCAAAAACTCCTCCAACTCCAGACTAACATCACCTTGCACCACGATTTCCTCTCCTCCGCCGGGGAGCTTGGTCACCGAAGAGCCAGTAGCAAATTTCTTTCCAAGGTCCTTTGCAACCTAGCTACGGTTCAGCACAGAGACTTTGCGTATGTGGAAGGGTTTGTAGACTCACCTTCTTGAGTTCCAAACCGAATGACTCCAGGCCTATCACAGCCGTAACATACTTCTTCTTGTTCCGCTCGATACGCTTGATGGTGATGACGCTCTTGGCCAGCTTGTCAGCCTGCTTGGCCTCGGCGGCCTCAGCCTTGGCCGTCTTCTTCTGGGCGTCCTTTGCGGCTCGCTTCTGGGCCTCTACGGACAGCGACGCGGTGGCAGCCTCGAGGGCCTCTGGAATTGGGTGTTATCGCGTGATCATTTGGTGCCAATGTATCTGGGGGCGATGCGAACCTGCGGACCAAATCCTCTGGTACATGACGGGCTCGTTCTCCTGCAGCCACTCCTGGCACTTCTTGACGGTGCCGCCATACTCGCAGTACTACTTGGCGGATCATTCAGCTCGGGGGGTTCTCTCTCGAAGCGTGGAAGCTCGTCAGGGGGAGGCGTACCTCGGGGGGCAGGGTGCAAACTGCAGGCACATGGTCAGATATCGAATCGAGATGGAGGGAGGTGAAAAACAGATACGTACCACCGCAGTAAGTGACATGACGGCTCTGGGGCTCGCCCTCGGGCTGTTCTACATCGGCCATGGATATTGTAGAGCTGCGGGTTGGATGTTGGGGGGGTCAAATGCGTAGGTAGCAAAAAAACGCTGTGTTTGTATGGCGAGACGCGTTGCTCGTGCTAGATCGACGACGACCTTCGGCCCATGGCGGGGTAAATTTCATGGAGGGGCTTGCATGGCTGAGGCTGCGAAGCCGGCCCGGGAGGCGGCGGCGGGGCCGTGACGGAGCCCAGCTTGCTCAAGGCCTGAGGCAGCACTTCTGATTTTTTTTTTTTCGATCTTGATGAATGTCTGAGGCATCAAGATCGTCTTCTGCACTCCATCCGACCCGTCCCGTTTAAGAGCTCTCGCAACGCATGTCACACTCAAGAAAGACGGCTATTGATGACGCTAGAGACTGGGGCGCATTGGAAGAAATATGCGCGCATGCAACCTCATGGAACTATTGCTTCTTGAGCCCCCCGCGATGCAGACAAACATCACACTCTTATCACGCACAGCGGGTAGAATCTACCACCCGTTGAACCGGGATCCATTGGATCCCAAGCCCAAGTCACACGGAGAGTCTGGTCACTTTTCCTTGCTTTCCTGATTTGTTTCTCCCTCCCTGGTCTTTTTAACCATGTCTGCCCGCAATAGGCATCTGGCGGTCCAGGGTCTGGATCTGGTGCTGGAGTCTCCGCCACTTCGCCTACGACCACCCTTGCTTGACAAGACAAACATTCGGATCCAGCTTGTCTCTAGCGGGAGGCCTGATCTCTCCATCCGACTACGGATGTTTTGATCGATCAAACACGGCCGCCCAAGTTGGCCGCTCAGATTTCACCTTGGACAATCGATGGCCACTTGACAGCATCGAGTCTGGACCACCCATGCTCAAGGGCAGTCGAATCGTTCGGCGACCGCCCGTTCGGGCCGGCTCTGTTGCATGACTTGTATCAATCGAGCAACCGCATCGTCCCGTCCTGAACTCCCGTCATGCGTTCAAGCCGTGCTATCACAAACCGGTACTGCATTTTGAGCAAGTCGGCGTGATGCAGGCCAAGCAGATTAGCCGCCGAGGAAACGCGCCACACATCTCATTGGCTGCATAGCTGGATTCGAGTGTCCAATCATCTCTCACGCCCGTCGCAGTCATCACAGCTTCGCGCGCGCAACCAAGCTTGACCCCTGTCAACCGCTGTCATCTCAAAATAGCATCCCACGATGCCGGGTCTTATTGGCTCTTCCCAGTCACTAGTCGCTCGATAGCGGGGATGAACCAGCCCAGCGACCGGGAGTGGATCCCACCTTGACGCAACCTCTTCTGCGTCCTATCTACCGCCAGCACGACGCTCAACCATGGTCTCGCCGCTCTTTGCCAGTCAGCTTCTCCAACAGACGCTGGATATGCTTGACCCCCGGCCTCCGCCTCGCAGTGCCCGCCGCATGCAACCGGGTCCGTCGACGCATCGGCCCACTTGAAGGCCGCTTTGCAGACCTGGACTCGTGGACTTGGATCTGCCACTGCAGCTTCTTGCCGCCCATTTCGCCCTAAGCCAGCCTCCGAATAGCCGCCCCAGACTGTCCGGGCAATCCTGGGCCAGTCCTTTGCCACTTAAGACTATGGCAATCCCCCGGCCAGCAGCCTGGCCCCCTTCCTCCACATTCCCTTCTTCCACCTCAGCCTTTCTCGTTTTTGTCAGTTTGCAGATCACTTATAGAAGCTTCGTTGACCGAAGCATCCTGTCGTTTTAATCAACACCCAACCACGGCGCCGGCCGTCGATCCCCAGCGTTTTACTATCACGACTAATACTCACATCAGCCTTGTGTGTTTGGCCCTTGGCCTTGAGAGTCAGATATCAAGGATAACTGGCTTGGGAACGCAACAATGGCCGATGCCCAGAACCGATACTACCCCCTGGACTCTTCGCTGGCTCGAAGACACAGGGGAAGACTTAATCCCATAATTGAGGAGGACAGCGACGATGGCGCAGCTCAGAACAGGGGCAGAGCGAGACGCACAGATGAGCTCAAGATCGAAGCATGGCTCACACCGATAAGCGATCACTTTCCCACGCCGAGAGGAATCCATTATCTTTCTGCCCCCGTTCTCCCATCTTCGCCCTCCACCAACTCGGTTACCGACACCTCACCGACGGCGTCCACCAACCCCTGGAACCGCCAGAGCGTCATGACCGAGGCCACCGAGTTTGAGGATCTCTACGACGTGACGGACGAGGATGAGGAGAGTTTTCCTCCGCGGGGGGATTCGCTGAAGTCGAGGCAGGCCTTGACTCAGGAATCCTCAGCCAAGCAACCCACACGGCTCATCATCCCCCAAACACTCGGCAACTCTGTTGAGCCGTGGTCCGCCGTAGAGAACATGAAGAAGGTTTTGGCTTCTCCAGTGCCTCTGACTCCTTCCGCCAACTTCCCAATGTCACCGGCTCAGATGACATTCATGGACCAGCAGCATGCCGCAGCAACACCAACCATGTCGGCACCTCCATCTCTCGACGGCAGCTTGACGTCTGAGCAGCTCGCGGCCATGAGCGCCCCCCCGACTCCTGTCATGGAAGGCGAGGATACAACCGCTGAGGATGCTTGGTCTGGAGTACAGCTGCAGCCTGGTGCTCTGGCTACTCTCCATGCCCTCTCCAGTGGTGAAGAGAATCCTCATGAGCAACCCGCTCAGGTTCTAGAAGTTCCCCAGCCTGAGCCGGCTACCAGCGAGATGCGACAACACCGGCCACGACTGTTGACCAGCTTCCAGCCGCCGCAGGGAGATGGCAGTGGTTTCTCTCCGAGACGAAACCGACAGTCGCTCGCCGAGCTGACAAAACTCGACATTCCCTCTCCAAGCAACTTCTTCTCGGGCTTGTCTCCCCGGTCCCGGAATACCTGGCACATCCCTTCCAGGACCCCAGAGGAAATGGCTCCTCCAACCTCGACAACCGCTGAGCAGTTCTACCGATGTCCCTGGAACACAACTACCTCGGTGCCTTCCATTCCTGTTCGCAAGGACTCTGTCGAGGAGTTCTACCGCAATGTCAGGTTCACACCCGCCCCCGCAGAGGCCATCATTGAGCAAGTCATCGAGTTGAAGGAGGAGGACGACTTCTCGGATGATATGCCTACTGCTCGGCCCGCTTTCGCGCACAGCACGGCTGCCTCGACTATCGAGACACCACGCATGCCGCCTTCGCCTCAGGCCGAGGACGCCCCTACCGAGATTGTCGTTGATTACGATCCCGACTATGCTCGCAAGCAGCAGAAGGAGGCTCTCGCACACTTTGACCGCACTGAGCTCTGGCTCGGTGCCCAGCGAGCCTACCTCCGCGGCGTCCAGGACGAAACCCCTGAGGACGAGGGTGGCTTGAACACAATCACTGAGGAAGCTGAGGAGGAGTCCACTGGAAGTTCCAAGCTTCGGCTTCAGCTTCATCCCCAGGCCCAGCCTGAGCAGCCTGCTGTTTCCAACAGGAAGACGGTTCGCTTCTCCAACCTCATCTCGGCGTCCGAGCATCCCAAACGCCTTCCTTCCATGCTTGGTCGACGAGAATCTGCCTACTACCGAGCCTTCCAGGACTACGTTGTCCGCACCCATCGCCAGGATGTCTTTGTTCACCAGCTCGCCCGTTTCGAGGCTATCCAGGCTCAGCGTGTTTCCCTTCGCGATGCTCACCGCAACCAGCTGCTCGGCAAGTACCAGCTCAGCGTGGTCCCTCAGTCTGCCAAGAAGCGACTCAGTGCCAACGTCGCTCGTGGTGACGACACCATCGTCGACGACCCTGAGAAGCTCCGCCGGGAGAAGGAGGCCGAGGCCATGAACCAGATGACCGTTGCTGCTTGGCATGTTGCTGCCATGAAGATGCTCAACGGCGGTCGTCTCATCTCTGCCCCCGTGACGAAGCGGCTCGCTCGCCTCTCTCGGGTGGCTCCCAACGAGAATGGTGTGACCCGCGAGCGCACCAGGGTCTTGGATCTTGGTGGGCAGGCTACCTGCGACTGGGCATGGCACTGCGCCCTGCAGTTCCCGACTACCAAGATCTACACCGCCACCACCAAGGCGATCCGCCAACTCTCCAACTGCAACGTGCGCGGACCCCCCAACCATCGCCAGGTGGCTGTCGAACGGTTGTCTCGGCTCCCTTTCCCAGACAACCACTTCGACCTCATCTCTGCCAGGGAGCTTCACAGCATCCTCAAGTTTGTCGGCGAGAACGGTGAAGACGAGTGGGAAGGCTGCCTCAAGGAGTGCATGCGCGTGCTCAAGCCTGGCGGTTACCTCGACTTCTCCCTTCTCGACTCGGACATTATCAACGCTGGCCCTGTTGGTCTGGCCAAGAGCGTCGAGTTCGGCTTCGCTCTCAAAACCCTCGGGTATGATCCCAACCCGACCAAGCTATGGCTTGGCCGCCTGGCTCGCGCCGGCTTCCGGGATACCCGCCGCATCTGGATGTGCTTGCCGATGGGAGCCCGGCGAAGCATGTACAGGCCGCCCACCCCTCCTATGAAGGACAACTACAATGGCCAGGAGGCCAGGACGTGCAGGCTTGAAGCCATGGTGATGGGCAGCAGTGACGACATTGCCAGCGCGTGCAGCCTTGTTGGCGGTTGGAGCTGGGAGCGGTGGCTGCTGCGCTGCGAGATGGAAAAGGTCTCGGGCGAGCTTCGCCTTGCCGACACGGTAACGACAGGTGCTGCCATGGAAGAAGCTGGCAAGTGTCTGGATGGCGTTTCGGCCGTGTTCGAGGAGGGTCGAAACTGCAAGTCGGGCTTCCGGATGCTCACCGGCTACGCCCAGAAGCCCAAGACTGGTGCTGAGAAGATCAAGATTGGTCTTCGCGGGTAATTGATGAATGGTCTTTGACGACTCGTGGAGGATCTCCTTTGTCTACATGCCCTCGCTTGACATATATAGATGACTATTTGCTTTTTGGGTGCGGGATATATGGGACATGGGACATGGCATATGGGATGGGATACATGCATGATATGGGATACATCGGATGAGGCATGAGGGATGAGATGATGCGTGGACGATACCTTCACGCTTAATGGGAGGGATAGGCTACGATATCCTTGTTCTTGGGGCATGCCTCTTTTGGCGAATGGGGTTTGGATACGTCCATGTTGTGTACTTACAGATACCATTGTTAATAGTGCAGGGCGTGGTAGTTCTGATCTCGAGATGGCAAAAAACAATGCCTGGTAGTGGTTGGTCAAGTTTAAAATAACATATTTGTGATCAGTTTCTTGTTCCCCAAATATTGAGATTGTGAGTCGAAGTCGTGACTTGTCGTTGGTGAGCTGAAGCCTGAAGAGGTAGGTATCCAGGTTGTCCGACCCTGATAGGGCAGGAGTTGCCCATTTCGTACGAGCATCCAATGGCTTCCAGGTTGATCATTTCTAAAGAGACGCATATAAATAAGATTTGAAGAGTTTTGTATCTAACAGTTCTCAAAGACGACTCTTTAATTCGATGTTCATAAAAACCAAGCTATCACTGTAACCATAGCAGCGTGAAAAGCCCCTCTGTTGCATCTTTTGATATAGGGTAGCTTAAATGGAAGGCAGGTTCTGCTGACCATTCACAACTTGAAAGACGGGAAACGCCGGCGAAAACCCGGACCCACCATCGAACAGCTTCCCTCGAGCAGCTCCATCACCATCATCGACTCCGACACAAGCAACGATTGAAGAAACGACTCCCAGCGTCGGATCAATCCCAACCCCCGTGACGGAAGCAATTCGATAATGTCGGGAAACAACAACTGGCAAGAGGAAGCGATGCGACGTCTTCGGCAGATGCAGCAGACCCGCGGCGCCTATGGAGGAGGCGGCCCTCAGATGCCCCGAGCAGCCGGCGGTGCCCTCGTTGCCGGTCTGCTACTTGCCGGCGGTGCCCTGGTCTTGTCCAACTCGCTGTTTAACGTCGACGGTGGTCACCGGGCCATCAAGTACCGGAGAGTGAGCGGTGTTAGCAAGGAGATCTACAGCGAAGGTAAAGAAATATAGCCCTCGGGGGAGTCAGTCGGCAGTCACCAAGAGCTCGAGAGGCTGACAAAAAACACCAACAGGAACGCACATCAACATCCCCTGGTTCGAGACCCCGATCGTCTACGACGTCCGAGCGAAGCCGCGCAACGTCGCCTCGTTGACGGGCACCAAGGACCTGCAGATGGTCAACATCACCTGCCGTGTGCTCTCGCGGCCCCAGATCGACGCCCTGCCCCAGATCTACCGGACGCTGGGCGCCGACTACGACGAGCGCGTCCTGCCCTCGATCGTCAACGAGGTTCTCAAGAGCGTCGTCGCCCAGTTCAACGCCAGCCAGCTCATCACCCAGCGAGAGATGGTTGCCAAGCTGGTGCGGGAGAACCTTTCCCGGCGAGCCGCCCGGTTCAACATTCTGCTCGACGATGTGTCTCTGACTGTATGTATTGAGAGACTTCCTCTAATGTGCATGGCTAATGTTGTACTAGCATCTCGCCTTCTCCCCCGAATTCACGGCCGCCGTCGAGGCCAAGCAGGTGGCCCAGCAAGAGGCCCAGCGAGCCGCCTTCATCGTCGACAAGGCGCGGCAGGAGAAGCAGGCCATGGTCGTCAAGGCGCAGGGTGAGGCACGCTCCGCTGAGCTGATTGGCGAGGCCATCAAGAAGAGCAAGGCCTACTTGGAGCTCAAGAAGATTGAGAACGCCCGGTTGATCGCCTCCCAGCTGCAGGAGGCTGGCTCCAAGAACAGGCTGCTGCTTGACTCGGAGGGTCTCGGCCTCAATGTGTTTGAGAATAGTGAAAAGAACTAGGCGTAAGAGAGGGAGAGGGTGGTGTATCATGGAGGTGTGCCTGGTGCCAATGCAAATCTCCACTGTATGTCTATCAATGAGGACTGTATTATTATGAATAACGGGGTAGTAAAAGACAGACTACCTATTCTGCTCTATCTGTTCTGTTCCATCGTTTCCATGTATGGCATGTGTGTTGCGTGTCATGATGGCTATGATGAGAGCGAGTAGGTAGTGAGAGCTGTAGCTGCAGTAAGTGAGTTGAGGAGCAAAGCTAGACACTCACTCAAACATGTTAATCCTCTGTTTATTAACCATGTTTACTAATACGCAGTCGTATGACAGTGATTGCTGAACGGTTTGAAGCCTGAATTGCTGGCACGTCAAGATGCTAGCGAAGAACAAAGGCCTAAACAGGCATCCATCCCACTCTTCCAGGGTCGCCCCTCCCTGAACCTTCCAACCTAGGTAGCGGGAAAGGAAGGCAGCCAGCCAACCCCACCATCCATCAATCAGCAGCACCTCACTCGACCCAACTGCTTCCTCCTAACATCAGCCTCGCATAACTTGCAACTCTCACGATCACCTGTCGCATCTCGAAAGAAACACTCGAAGCATCAAGACTCGAAATCCCCCGACGCCAACAACCGCAAACATGTTGATCAAGTACGTCACGATACCGCTTCGACAGCTCCCACTTCCCCCACGTCATGATGGCCGAGAGAGCTAACCGCTCTGCAAACAGGGTCCGCACGCTCACCGGCAAGGAGATTGAGCTCGATATCGAGATGGACTACAAGGTACTGCCGCACGCGCTGCGCCCCGAAACAAAAAAACGCGCGCATGGCCACGAGTACTGACCGCTCGTTGCAGGTCTCCCAGATCAAGGAAAAGGTGGAGGAGAAGGAGGGCATCCCCCCCGTCCAGCAACGTCTGATTCATGGCGGCAAGCAGATGTAAGCTCTCTTTATTACTCACCGAGGGAATGTGCAGCAAGCTGACGCACACATCCTCCAGGACCGACGACAAGACGGCTGCTGAATACAACCTCGTCGCTGGCGACACTCTTCACCTCGTCCTCGCTCTTAGGGGAGGACGATGGCTGGCCTAGACAAACTACCCACAGCGACTTAGAGAGAACCGAGAACCTTCCTCTTCCCCTGATACGGCCATCTGTACCGGTGGCAGGAACAACATGAGGCTGCATTTGACAGGCGTTGAGGGACGATGCGCAACATAGAACAGGGGACATTTTGCGTTGTTGTTCGCAAGAGGCCAGCTTCAGACATTGTCTTGTGATGTGACGTTGAAAAGTGAAACCGCCGCGCTGCGCAGGATGCCGCTGCTGTGAGGGCTGGAAGTGTTGCTTATACCCAAGAATCATCACGGGGCACGGGGAGAAGCGCTGGGAGAGTGCAGTGCGCCCTGCAAGCTGCTATCGTTTCAATGCGTGTAGCTCTCTGTCAATTCCAGTCATGCCTCTAAAGAACTCGCCCTAAATGCCACCGTCAACCCTCCCACGCGTTGCCATCTGATATGATGATATTTGCACGCAGTGTCCAGGTCCTTTGCCGTGTTTCCATTCTAATATCCATGCTGAACCTCGTGATCCGAATTCGCTTCCTGTCCTTGATGATAAATCAAACGCTTATACCTGTATCCGTTTCCTGTATACTACCTGTTGTAACCCCCGATCATACAACAGGGCAAACTGAAGACCATTCAGTCTGAAACAACGCCGTTCATCCATGGCTCGCCAAGAACCATTGACAAAGTAAAGAAAAATGATAATTCAAGCCCTCTTCTTTGGCTTCATAAAGACATCCACGGCCTTGCGCTTGCGAGGCATGGGCAGCGGTGCTCGAGCGGGAGGGGAAGATGACGGCCCGGGGTCCGCGCTCGGTGGAGGGGAAGTCTGTGTTCGAGGGGGACGCTGTGGCTCTGCCCGCGGCTTTGGAGGCGCTGGTGCCGAGGATGTTGTTGTTTGCGGCCTGGGTCCTTTGTAGCTGTTTGAAAGGATACCAGGGCGCTTGGTTGGGGGCGCCGAACTTCGGACAGGGCCTGATGACGAGCTGGGTCTCTTCTTGAGCAGCGATGTGGCGGATGATTTCGCGATGGGTCTGGGAGCTGGTTTGCGAGAAATGGGTTCTTCAGGCTCATCGTACTCATCCTCCTCATCGAATAGATCATCGTCCTGGTCCGAATCAGAGTCCGAGATGAAGGTTGCTCGCTGCTCATGGGCTAGCATCGCCTCAGAGGGCCCCGAGCTCTTTGGAGCTTTGATCAAGGCAGGTAGAGCAGCTCTGCGCTCGTCATTAACCATGGAGGCGGGTGCCCTTCTGAGCGCTGTGATGGCATTTGATGCAGCGGTTGGTCTGGACAGCTTGCCGTGGATGTTGGCAATCTCCTGGGTTTCGCGCCGGATTTTGCGCATGGTCTGCGCGCCCGTCTTTGTCTTTGTGCGACTGCCCTTGTTGAAGGTGAGGGTGCTGCCAGAGGGATCGCGCTGGCCCCATGCTCGCTTTGGACCGACCCTCCCAGCGCGCGGCAGCAGTCTCCTGTCGACGATCTTGCTGGTGTTCTTCTCCTTGTCCTGCCTGAGCCCGGCGAGGGCGTTCATAAGCTTTGCCTCGCTCTCCTGGAGGGCATTGTCGTGGTCGTTCTTGTACTTTTTCCAGACGCGGTGCCAGCTCTTGGGGTTCTGGGGCTTGTATGCCTTGGCCTTGCACTCCATGGGGAACTCGCGCTCGATGAGCTTGAGCCAGATCTCGCCCGTCTCGCCCTCGACCTGGGGCGAGCTGAGTTCGATCCTGCGGAGCTGATGCGCATTGTCGACCCGGAGGAGAATGTTGCGGACGGTCTCATAGGGGAGGTAGCCGACGCCTTCGAGCTCTCGGATGTTCTTTATGCATGCCGTAGTGGCAAGGTCGACGAGGGATTTGACAGGCATCTTGGACTTGTATATCGATTTCGAAGAGAGATTGATGTAGTGATACTGGATCGGACTTCGTGTGCCTATGAGATGGCGATGGGAACTTTGATGGCGCTGACTTGAGAACCGGGGTTCTGTTTGGAAGTTGTAAAGACGCGGCGGCAGTAGGAGAGTGTGTGTGTTCGAGAATAGAAAGGAGCAGGGAGTGAATCAATCAATCAATCAATGGAGGAAGGGAAGCAGGTGTAAACAAAGACACCTTTGAGGGGTGTTAGGCAACTTCAAATGACAACACCATCGTGAATGAGTTTGGTTGGGGGATGGAAGGAGGTTGTTTAAAGGCGTTCGAACACCTTTCTTTCAATCAAGGCTGAGCCGCGCCACGACGTTGCCGTCGAGGTTGTGATAGGCGATGCGGGCGGGTACGGGTACGTACCTCCCGCGTGAAAGAGCACCTGCAGCTGCCCGGGGGGAGGAGAGTCTAACCTTGTCGGGACTAAGCTGCCTAAAGCCCGTGAAGCTTTCTCCGCCGGCGCTGTGTGGCTCGTGCGCTACAGCCTCAGCGAGAATGCTGCTGTTGGCTTATTTCGTCACTGCGAGACTTGGATTGCCTGCGAAGCTTCTTTGTTCTCCTGCATACCTACACCAACCGAAACCGCCCTTACGTCGGCCATTTATTTTCTTTATCTCTTCGCAAGGTTTCCGTCGGACCTGAGATTCTTTTATACTGCTTCTCCCTCCCCCGACTCTCGCTCGACTTTTTTCCTCCTTTCACTCTCCAACCAGCAGCCGCTCGCTACCTACCTATCGACAGTTCTCACACACGCCAACATGGCCGAACCCTACGTCAAGTCTGAAGGCCACATCAAGCCCGACCCGGAGAATTCTGGATCGCCCGCTCAGGTGGACGAGGATGACCTCTACGAAGATGCCGGCGATCTCGAATTCTTTAACAAGAACGCGCCGAACCACGCCTTTGAGACGCTGTACCTTGCGCGCGTTCCTCGCTACATGTGGGATGCCTGGGTGAAGCTTACCGAGCGATTGGGCGACGACGACGAGATACAGATTGGCACTCTGCGCACCTGGGCCGAGCAGAAGCCCGATGGCAGCGCAAATGTATGATTTCCGCTGTTCCCTGCCAGTTCGCCCTTCTGACATGTCTGGTAGACCAAACTGAGAATGCTTCTCTCCGCGAACTGTCCCGAGCACCAGATGCTGCCGCGCGAATACGATCTTGAGGTCCTCGAACCCAACGTCAGCAATCATTTCATTTTCAGCGAAGAAGATTTGCCCGGCTTCAAGGCGCGGAGCAAGGCGCGACAGGAGGCAGCAAACGCTGGCATTCCAGCCTCGCTCCTGAGGCAAAGGCAGCAGGCCAACAACGGCGGCTCGGATCGCCCAAGCTACGACCGGAGGAGCAGATACCAGCCATATTACCGCAAGGCTGTCCCCAGTGAGTCACAGCACATCCAAGGCTTCAAAACTATAAGACTGACCCGTGACAGAACGCACAAAGGTTTTCGGCAAGATTCACTATGACGTTCGCGTCGAGCCTCGTGACGTGAGGGAAGAGGAGAAGCTTCTTGCGCAGCGCCTGCAGGATGCGGAACAGTCCAAATCCAAGCTCCAGATTATCAGCAGAAACAAGGCTTCATCCATCATCAACCCTGGAGCTGCCGGTTCAGTCAGCTGGGGAGGAAACTTTATCGTAAGCCTACTACTGTCTTTGTTTGTTTACGAGTGTCGGCGCTAACCGGCAAACCCAGAAAAACACGGCACCCATCAACAAGCCCAAGAAGGGAGAAGTCTTCAAAGCTGCTCGTATCCCCGAGAACCAGCTTCTGGATCTTATTTTCGAGTGCTTCCGTCAGTATCAGTATTGGTCGATGAAGGCATTGCGGCAGAAGCTGCAGCAGCCAGACCAGTACCTGCGCCAGGTGCTCGAGAAGGTGGCCGTGCTCAACAAGAGCGGGCGATTCGCAAATCACTACTGTCTGAGCGATGCCTACCGCGACAAGGGAGGCGCAGAGTCCAAGGAGGCAGCTGCCGAGCCCATGGACGACGACGACGACGAGGAGATGGAGGACGTCTTGCCTGTGTCCTAGTAACGCGGCAAGTCTACATCTTATCCAAGCTGGGCAAGACGTCGAGGGGTTGTGCTTTGTTGTTGAAGGGGACATATTTTGGGCATGGTGTCGGAAGAAATAAGGACTAAGGACCAGGGGTTTTAGAGCGTGATACCCTTTTGCTCTCACAGATTACTGGATGTAATGACTCTAGCGAATGTTTTGTTGTTGTTGTTGGCTTGATGCGATAGTGAGTGACTAAAGTGCTTGGCGAAGGAGGCCATCCATTTCTTGTCATGATCCACTCGCTCACTCGGTCTCTTGGTGTTGAAGCACGCAACTACGTAATGGGCTTCCCCGCAGTTAGTTACAACTTCCAAGTTGGTTAGGGGGCTTGATGAGAAAATGAAAAATGGCTTGATCAGGTGGTTTACGTTGTTTACGTGGTTTAATCGAGGCGAGAGTTGCTTTATAAGGACTTGTCAAGCCATAAGTTGGCCTCCGACTGATGGTTGTAACCCGCACCTTCCCCTTCTCCATCATCACCATCACCACCGCCATCCAAACCTCAACCATCAGCCCCGCGCGCATAACAACTTGGGCTCTAGATCTTTCCCATTATCAAGACCCTCCGCGAAGATGCATCTGATATTCGACTTTGACGGCACCATCACCCAGCAAGATACAATCGGCGAGCTTGCGCGGTCAGCCATTGAACTGCAGAGAAGGACAAGCGGGGATGACCTCCAAGCCTCATGGGACCAAGTGGTTCAATCCTACGTCGACGACTACCGGAGCTACAAGAAGAGTCACCCCGCTCAAGAAGACACTCGCACTTGCGTCGATGATGAGATTCACTTCCTTTCGGGTCTGAAAGACGTCGAGGAGACCTCCCTGGTGCGCGTCGCAGAGTCACGCATCTTTGCTGGGCTAGACGCCGAGACATTGTCGCAAGCCGGTGCCGACGCGGTCAAAGAAGGCAGGATCAAGATCAGACAAGGGTTTCCGGAGATTATCAGCCTGGCAAATGAGCGTGGATGGAGCGTGAGCGTTGTGTCGGTGAATTGGTCACGCGCTTTTATCCGTGGAGCTCTTCGGCCACACATACTCGACGTCGTCGCCAACGAACCTGCAGCCGATGGTTCTATCACGGGCCCTGAGTTTTTAAAAGGTCGAATGACGAATACCTGTGAAAAGAGAGAGGCTATGGAGCACCTGGTGCAGGAGAAGGATGGCAGGGTGGTTTACTTTGGGGACTCGACGACGGATATGAAGTGTCTACTAACAGGAGGAGTTGTGATTTCAGATGAAGACGATTCTTCTCTGCTAAAGACACTGCGGAGGGTGGGAATCTCTGTTCCGCATGTTGGCGAACAGGTTGATGGGGTAAAGGTATCTTGGGCAAGGGACTTCCAGGAGGTGTTGAAGAGTGGATTGTTGGACGGATAGGGCGGATATTTTGTACGAATGTGTGCTTTGAAGCATTGAAATCATGTTTATCTAAGAAAGACAAAGGCCAAACAACGAGCAATTCCTTTGTTATGTCTGATACTGGCGGTACGATTGTGTCTTGATGTGAATAGTGTCAGGGGAATATGGCAAGATATAGTCAAGGACAATGATCTACAGCAGTGGCATCTTAAACTTGAAAGTGTTGATATTTACTGGTTCCTTTTGAGTGAAGCCAAGGAGGGGATGTCTCTAGAAGGACGAAACTTCTACTGATGTCTCTAGCCGATACATTGTTCTCCTTCACCCGCGAGCATGCTTTGTTCACGCATGTTTAAAGGAGAACAAGACGCCTACAGACACGACAAAGAAGCCATGTTGAGTTAAAGACCATTCAAGTAGAAACAAGCTGCTCAATCGACAATGTTCCGCAATGAAAGTGATTAACCCACACGAGAGAAGCTCCAAGACAATAATACCCTTACCATTTCAACAGAAGTCTGAGCCATCAATACTCTTACCCATCTCAATAGACACATGAGTCGTCGCCAACAATGTGCATGTATTCACAGTCCATCTTCAGCTGCAAGCACAAGCGCTGGGGCCTCCGCATGAAGCTCTGCAAGGAGGCCAACGACTTCGTCGCCGGAAAGACTCGCCGCGACTGCCGCATCCGAGACCCATATCCGCCGACATCGCGGAAGTTGCAGTGCAAGTGCAAGAAGTGCGGCGAGATGGATGCCAAGATTGACAAGGCGAGGAAGATTATTGGGAGTATCCGGGAGACGGTGGAGGAGGTGGAGAGGAAGGACGAGGAGAAGAGGAAAAGGGAAGAGGAGAAGAAGGAGAGTGTGAATCACGGACAAGACGATGAGGGTAATGAGGAAGAAAAGGAGGAGAGGGCGAGTCAAGGCAAAGAGGAAGAGAATGGCCAAGATGGGGAGAGTCAAGAGGCGAACGAGATAGAGGAACCAAGTAAGGAAGAAGGCCAAATCTCGAGCCCTTAACTAATACAGCAAAACATGTTCAATCTCAAGTGTATGAATAACTGTAACCCTGACCGTGGATGACCAATATGTAATGTGACAAGTCTCAACACCGACGTTGCCAAGACCGTGGCCCAACGACACTCTGTCGACAGCCTCGTATTTGGAAGGATTCGGGCAGCAAGGCTGAATCAAGATACCGTCGCAGATTAGATCACGAGGAGAGGGATTAATTAATAGCCCGGGTTCTAGACTTGAGCTTCGCCTCAATGTTTGTGCCCGAGATGACCCCAGAAAGGAAGGAAGGAAGGAAGCAAGGGTCCCCCCCCACGTGAACACCTGCTTGACGTCCTGACCGCCGAGTGTCAAATCTCTTCTCTCCACATTCTAGAATCGAAGCAGGCGATTTCATCTTGATTCCACTCCCGGATCTAAGCCACCGCCCCAAGCCCCCATCCTCCTTCATGTCCGAGCATCTCCGGGCCC